>CAACVS010000076.1:35391-96844 GCA_900660405.1 Pseudo-nitzschia multistriata
TACTACTACTAAACTTTTAATATCCCTCTCATCACTATAAACAATATCATGAGAATATATACTCTGGGTCTGTGAGTTGATAAGTGTAGAGGCTTGCATTTGTGATTGGATTCTCCATTTCTGACACCGGTGGTAGATTGAGCAGGCATTCATGTAATTCTGAAGTTCTKATCAGAACCTCGTGTAGACCTRGTAGGGAATCTACATGGAGGTTCTTCCATTCCGGACTCGTGACGTCTATGTTCTTCGTAAGATATTCTAACTCTCGATATCTTGGACCTCTTACGATCCTCGGACCTCTTATGATGGATCCTATGATACATACATAGGAAGTGTACCTTACGATAGGTACGTAGGAAKGGTATGATCCTTTATTCATTTCTTCGGAGCTTCGTATCGTATACGTACGTATCGTATACGTACGTATCCGTTGCACTACTACTACTACTACTACTACTACTACTAGTACTACTASTACTACTACTAGTACTACTACTACTACTATTACTAGAATGCCTTGTTGTTATGCCAGCAGGAGCACCACCACCAGTAGATGGCATGATGATGAGATGTATGGTGGTGGTTGAGGGTAGTAGTAGTACTAGTAGTACTAAAGTCCAGCACCACCAATGACAGTAGTAAGGTAGTAGTAGTAGCTACTAGCAAAGGAAATTTTTGTTCAGATACTACTAGTAATAAATTTGCTGTTGTGTTGGTCTCAAGATTAACATAGTGATTCATGGCTAAGGTGTAAGTTTTTGTTACTTACCAGTAGTACTACAAACTAGTAGTACTACTACTTCTAGTACTACTACTGCTGCTGCTGGTAGGTTAATAGTAGAATTCTCTAAAATACTTGTCGCCCAACCAAAATATGACCCTAGCAGCCTCGTGTACCATTCTTCTGTCAGTTGTACGTATTTTGATATTCTTCCGTAATGACCATTCATTTCAATTGTATCTTTTCGAAAAAAAGATGGACAGCCTCTCCACCTTCCATTCAAATTGACGAAAGATGATGTTTATGATTTATGATAGCAGTACGATTACATACGATACTCTTACGTTCTATCTATCATGTGCGCCGTTGAGAACGACCTTCACGAAACTATCACATCCTCACAATATTCATTTGTATCAATCAAATATGTTGAAATTGGTGAAATGAAGCGCACGGACCAGTGCACCAAAAATTAGCCTTGCTTTCTCCGCAATGATGGCAAAATGTTGGCAAGAGGTGATGGAATGGAACTCTGTGCAGCGAATTCTTCTCGATTAACCGCTGTATATCACCGGACCATACTCGGTATCACTGAAGACTTTCGCCACGAAGTTGCATGGTGCGTCTCGCAAAAAATACTGGACAGGCTATGGGATGAGGATGGCGCAACATCAGCGGGCGAATGCGAGAAAGCCAGCCAAAATGCAAGACCGGCATTCATCAATGCTTCCGCAGAAAATTCTCCTGTGCGTATTTTATTGTGTTGCCAGGGATGTGGCTTTCGCCTACACCCCGGATGGGGAGGAACCACCCTTCGGATTCAACGACCAAAAATCCCATGCTCCAGCTCAGCCAAGAAGACCCTTCGACGGCGAGAGCAGCGGAGACGAAGAAAGGCAACTCGAGCCGAAGAATCGAGATCGAAGGACCACAACAGGAGACGGTTTCTAGCGGTTGCTCCCAGCAGCACCGTTGAGTCGACTGGTCTTGAGATAGGTGTGATTTTGCGCGATGATTCAAGCATCAGTCGATTGGATCGCAACCATCTAGTGTTGACATGTGGCAATTGTCAACACAAGACATACTTGAAGGGCTTGCGACGAGAATTGGAAAACGCCMATGCAGGCTTTGCCAAGTCTGCACTGCAAAGTTCTGTTGCAACTCAGAGCCAGAAAGGACCGGGAAAAGCGCCCGCTGCTGCGTGCGTGCGCCCGCATGACCTAGGTCAAAGCTTTGAACTCGTTCCAAAACTCGAACGAAATCCCTCTGCATGCATTGCATCGGCCAGCAAAACTTCCAGGATAAGTGCGAATGCAACTTCATCTACTCTTTCGCTTTTGGAACAGAAAGGTGGCCGTAAAAAGAAGAGAAAGAAATCGGGATCTAATCCGACTAACCAGAAATCGGGGAACCTCCTCAGTTTCTTGTCATCTTTAAATGATCACTAGTTCAAGTCAAAGGTAAGAACATCGATGGAACCAAGGAATCCTCAAATCACTTTCATCCAATGAACGAATCGAAGTGAAGAACACTATTCTTTCCCCGTCATATCGATACATGCAGACACTTGAAAGGCCCTGTCCCTTTAGCCAGTGGACTACCTAGGGTAAATTCGGATCGGTTTATTTGTTCATTACGAGAGTATTGTGACTCCCTACGCTTGCTTGCTGTGCTATTCCTGGCAATATTGAGCTTATCACTATCTTTCTATCCAATTTGTCTCTCTCTTTCATGATACAGACAAGTTATTAATCGGAAATCTCATCCCTGATTGGGAAAAACTGTCAGTCGATAGTCACGGTGTATCAAACAGCAGATATCAAATATTGAATATTATCCTATTAATCTGTTCCTAAATCCGATTTGGTTATTTACTTTGCTCTCCCAAGTATTGGTGTCTTCAATATCATTGTCTTTTAGTAGTTGCACATGTTTTTTTTGCAACTAATAACAATTCAAGGATCCGTAGTCCAATTCCTCTAGTGTTCCTGCTCATTTGACGACCTCAATCATTGTCTATCGAGGGCTCCACTGCCAGCAGATTGCCAAGTGCACTGTGCCATGTGCCATAATCCGGGGTTTCTTTTCTCGAGAACGTACGTACGATTCATTTTATTGCTTACTGTACTGTATGACCCTAAACAATTGTACATATTCCGTACCCTACATAAAGTCGCTATGTAGTAAACTACGTCCCTGTAGGAAGTACCAGGTACCGTATGGCACTTACGTACAAACGACTGTACAAACTCTATTTAGTCTTGGGTAGGTGGTAAGTGGTAAGACACTACATACAGGTGACTACATACGGTACGTATGTATCTATCGAACTATTGACACTTTGACACTTTTCAGTCGTGTATCACAAAGAGACTGACTCAGTCACAAAATCAAAAAAATTGCCACGAGTAAAAACTTGGTTTTTTGAGTTTTGTCCTATCGTACTGTACGGCTGGTACGTAAACCTTCTATTCTACCAACGCAAAAGCATTTACTACGGTAGTTTCGTATATTGACGTACGGTATGTAGCACACAATTCCACGGAACTCGAATACGGTCGATGCAAGTCTGAGCAAAGAAAGAAAGACTCTCTACGATAATGCACGTACGAGCCCAGTACATTAGATACGAGATTTTCAGAATACGGTATCTTAAAGCAACGAGCACGAGTGAACAGAACCCACTTCTTATTCTTCGGTTCAATAATGCATTTCTCTCATCCCATAAAATAAACTTCCGTTGATTCCAAAAGAGAGGACAGGCCAAGAACAACAACAAGAACCAACAAGAAACATTAATTTTGATACCTTCAAAATGAACAGAAAAATGAAATCAACTGTAGCAGCCGTCGCGTGTCTCTCGATCACCACTGGTACCAATGCATTCTCTCCAGTAATTTCTTCACAAATGAGAACACAGTCGATGGATGCAACCTCTACCAGCAAGTACTTACCAATTTCGAGGGTCTTCCAGTCGCCCCCCATTATGATGTCTAAGACGGAAATCTCACAAGGAGAGCCCGTCGAGAATGTTTTTGATACAGAAACTTCGGCCTTGGCATCCTTGATGGAAAATGAAGAAAATGAGAAATCGTTGAACCCAACTCCTGCATTGGTATCCATATTGAAAAACGAAAGAGAGAAGCTTGATGCGACAAAAAATGACACTGGCACAAACGACGCGAAGCTGAGAGGCATGCAATCGGTGGCGGCCGCGCTAGCCTTTGCACTCGCCTTTATGCCCGTTTCAGAAGCCGATGCAGCTGCTACGGGTGGCAGAATGGGTGGGTCTTTTTCCGCAGCACCCCGCCAGACCATCTCGAGGCCGGCACAGATGCGGACGTACTCGAGCCCCGGATACTCTGCCCGTCCCCGCGTGACGGTTGCCCCGAGCATCGGCATCGGATCGTACGGATACGGATACAGTACTCCCTACTTTTCTCCGTATGTTTCACCCTTTGCCGGACCCCGCGTTTATGGTGGAACGGGGGTCATGACGGTTTCGCGCGGCCCGAGTTTTTTCGATCTCTTGTTTTTTGGAGGCTTTCTATTTGCGGTGAGCTCGATCTTCCGCCAGAACAACGCCGTATCCACCGATGCCTGGACCTCCTCTTCGGTCGATTGGGGCACCAGATCGGCCGAGAGTGTGCTGGGTCCCGGTACCTCGGTGGTCAAGCTCAGCGTGGCGCTCGAGGTCTCGGACCGCGACGACCGCAACTCGATTCTGAGCGTCCTAAACCGTCTTTCCCAATCCGCTCGCACCGACAGCAGGATCGGGATCCAGAATCTATCGAGCCAGGTCGCCCTGGAGATTCTCCGTCGCCGCTCGTCCATCGTGTCGGCGAGCTCTTCCACAAAGCACTTTCGAAATCGTGAAAAGGCGCTGCGGGACTTTCAAGACCGATCAATCAAGGAGCGCAGCAAGTTCGAAAACGAAACCGTGAGCAAGTACGGTGGCGTCGACTATGCGGCTTCTTCGCCGTCGCTGCAGGGCTCGGGTGCTAATGCCGGGAATACGGATAACGCCACGATGGCCGTTGTGACTCTTGTCCTCGCCATCGACGGTGATTCCACCAAGCTAAACAAGATCAACAGCATCTCCGATGTGGAGCAGGCTCTCCAAAAGATTGCCGCGGATTCAAAAGTAGGCGATTGCTTGCAGAGCGCGGAGATTCTCTGGACTCCCGAAGCCCGAAGCGAAACCCTTGGCATCCGGGACGTGGTTGCCGACTATCCAGAGCTCCGATCCGTTTGATAAGACAACGGAAACAGAGCTTTGAACGAAGATTACACCATGCCACACGGGACATAACTCCGGTGCTTCATACTAGAAGCCGAGCCGTCACCAAAGAGGAAGAACGGGAAATCCATGGGGTGATGGAAGGGAGCAAATCGTGTCAAATTCAAAAGGGCCTCATTCCCCTAGCGCAACCAACTACAGCATTGCAGACACAAAAGGAACGAAAAGACAAGCACGTGGGCTGACGTTCTGGTTGACGCCATTGAAACTTGTAAAAAATACTTAACTACTGCTGCGTAAAATTTCCGTTGTACACCTAGAGCAAAACTCACAACCGTGCCGGGAGGAAACTCCGATCGGTCGGATGCGTTGTAGGAAGAATACCGGGAACCAACCGACCACTCCCCCGCCTCTCTGGATGCGTCCCGGGCCACCGGTCCTACCGGTAGGAGGTCGTGATGGCCTCCGTCGCCAGCGGGCCGAGGGCTTCCTGGACGTGCGCCGCAATGGCCTGGAGCCGGGCCCTGACGCTCCCCAGCGGCGCCGAGGGCGCCGCAATGGCGATCACCATGCAATCGACCCCCGCGCAGGCCGATACCGCCACCAGCCCCAGCTCGAGCTCCAGCAGCAGGCACTGCAGGTGGCTCTTTTTGCTTCCGCCGGTGTGGTTCGGCGTCGGCGTCGAGGAAACCGACGACGGGACCCCTCCGGCCGGGGGAGCGGAAGGACCCCCCGCCGGCGCCCCGGGGGCCTGCTGCGCCGGCCCCACGGGGGCAAGCGGGACCGGATCCAGGTTCGCGTACTCTTCTCCGAGCCGGCCGTAGTCCACGGCAATGTCGGCGATGAGCGTCCCCAGGGAGTCGATCGATTCCCTCGTCGTCCCGTCGGGGCTCAGAAAGGTCGTGGCCGTCGATCCGAGCAGCTCTCCGTCGGTGGTGACCAGGAGCGCCGTCTGGATGACGTTGTCCGTGCAGATCCGCCGCAGAACCGAGGGGATCCGGCAGGACCGAATCATTCGTGCCATCGTTTCGGTGAGCGAGGTCTGTTGTGTGCGCGTGCGTTGCTTTTCGTCGCTCTGCAACAACCCAAATCCGGGGACCACGGGGAAAGTGGCGTTGCGCTCGTGCTGCGAGGTAATGTGCGAAAGAGAACGGCCCAGGAGTTGCTTGTTGTGTTTTGTGCACGGTGTACTGTGTACTTTCCGATCTATTGCTCCGCGCTTGGTTGAAAATCGAACGCCCTTCTAGAACAGAACCAATATCGTTGTCGGCGTGCGCTGCTTGGTAGAATACCGTGGAGTTCGATGGATCCTCAGCTTGTGGAATAGCCTCCGTTGGCTCACAGATAGTAATTGTTGGTATTCAAAACAGTGATGTATTCGTAAAGTGCCGGTAGGATGCGGTGCGAACAGAATCCATCCATTCGGCTGTGGCATCCGAGTCTAAAATACCGGTACGAATACTCGTACTCGGATCTTGCCGGATTCTCTCTCGAGGAACTAGTTCGGCCTTAGTACTAACTGCACGCAAACTATTCGTAACTCGTGCGCAGTCTCTCACAGCTTGCTGGTTGCTCGTAGCTTTCTGTTTCATATTCATACCGTACGGTCATAGGTACGTATGTTGCTAAGCACTGTATGTTACTGTAGATGTTAGGGCACATGCCATGTTTGAAGGGAGCCGTTCTACGGGACCGGATTGGATTTCGTTCACGGTTGGGGCCCCATCGATGGCTCCGTTCGTCCAATTCCGAATTCCATGGGGAAGAAATGAACGAAACGAAAACCCACGAGTTACAACAACCATTCACCAGGAATGACCGGCCGACCCCCCCGGAACGGGGTTCGGGGGACGTCCCGGGGATTCCCACGGTGTTGTGTTGCATTAGGGTTGAAGTTTAGTAAAGGGGAAACCCGTCGGCGGCTGCCGGGCCGCGGGGTTCTCGCGCCGGATGGGTCTGCGCACCGGTCCGACCGGGGGGGCATACCGGTCACGGACAGACGAAATCAGCGGGCGGTCTCGCACGCACCCCGGGGCAGTATTGCACGGCACGCACGCACGTGCGGGGGGCATTGGCCGCCGGGCATCGCATGGTGCTGGGTTTGGAACGGGACGTGTACAGTACGCTACGTGCGGTTCTTGTTCGTCCCGTAGAATGCGTACAGGGCGGTACAAGAGCATCGTGGGGCACTTTCTGTTTCGTATCCTCGCGGCGGACACTAGGGAAAAAAAATAACCGTTCGGTGCGATAGGGGGACTCGTACGGCTCCTACCGTACGGTACCGTACATACTACGGAACAGAAAGAGTGCATCGGTGCTGTTCGTTCGGTGCCGTTCAGGAATGTACGGTACCGTACCGTACAGATGGTACGGTACAGACAAGGAAGGACGACAATTCACTGTAACTTTAGTACTAATTCTATTGTAGAGTGCTACGTATTTCGATGCTAGCGTACCGTACCGTAGAATCCAAACGATGCACATCGTGGCTCGGCGTTGGTGGTCACCGTTGTCCTTTCAATGCCGCTAGAGGGCCTTTCGTGTGTAGGTGTACCTGCATCGCATCGTACCGCATCCTACGGTACCAAACCCTGCGGGCACGAGCACCATCCGCACGAAAAACCCACTCCACCCAGCCTTTTATCGCGTAAACTCCTACCGTACGATTTGCCGCAGCCCTCTCCCGTCCGCACACCACATCCATCGTCTCCCCGGCTCACAGCACAGCACAGCCTGCCTTGTACCGTACGATACCGTATCAGCGTCGTCCTTGGTACGACTCGGTCCCACATCTTGCAACCGAGACGCATCCCTGTTGGCAACCTGTACCGCACGTCATTGTGTATTGCATCGGAACAGCCGACTTCTTGCCCGCTTAGGTATAAGAATAGAATCCTTCTGTCCTTGCCCATCATTGGATTTCGATTTGGAACCCTTTTTGGCCATCTAGGAACGAGAACGAGATCGAGAACGAGAATCGATCCGTAATCTCTGAATTGCATTCTTCCGTTAGTCGGTCCCAAGTTTGTTTCGGAGAGCGCAGCGAGACTAGCATCTTTTTCGTGGCAGAAATCGAATCGAATCGAATTGCATCGCATCGCATCGCATCGCATCGAATCGACTATACATTCCAACCACATACCACGCAACACCAAACAACGCAACGTTACGCGACGCAACGCACCAATCACCATGAGCAGCACTACCGCAAGCGGCGCCGACGCCTTCAAGATCGGGATTGCCTTTGTCAAGCAATACTACAAAACACTGAGCTCCCAGCCGGACCTCCTGGAGAAGTTCTACTCCCAGGCCTCGGACGCCTACCTGAGCCACGGGGAGGGATCCGAACCGACCAGACCCATCCCCCCGGCGGGGACGGACCACAAGGCAACAATCTGGGGCTGTTCCTCGGACGAGACCATGCTCTTCGAGTTCGAGGACGGGGCCATCGACGCCCAGCCCTCGGCCAACGAGGGGATTCTGCTGGTGGTGACGGCCTCGGTCATTTTTACGGTGCAGACCACGGGGGCGGAGCGCCGCAGGAAGTTCGTCCAGACCTTTTTCCTGGCCAAGACCGGCCGCGTCTTTGCCGTCCTCAACGACATTCTCCGCTTCCTGGCCTCGGTGCCGGAGGAGGGACCGTCCGGGGAGCCGGTTGCCGGAGGGGCTTCTGCCTCCCCGGAGGCCGTCCCGGAGGCCCCGGTGTGTGCTCCGAAGGAGGTCCCGGAGAAGCCCGGATCGGCCCTGGTCGTTGAGGAGAAGAAGTCCGAGGCCGCCGAGGAAAAGGCGGCTGCAGCCGAGGGTTCCGCGGGCGACAGCACGGGAGACGAGTCGAGCGCCCCCGGCGGGGGCGTCGAGGAGTCGAAGGAGGAGGCCCCGGACGAGGAGGAAGCCCCGAAGGCGGCACCCTCGGACGGAGGCAAGAAGCGCTCGTCCTCGAAGGAAGGAAAGGGAAAAAAGAACAAGGGTGGCAAGCAGCAGCAACAGCAGCAGCAAAAGCAACAACCAGCGGCCTCCAAGCCGACCCCCGGGTCCTGGGCCAGCCTGGTGGTGTCCGGGGGAAGCGCCCCCAACACCCCCAGCCGTGGCGCCGTCCAGGAAAAGAAGGCGGCGGCCGGTGCCACCGGCAAGGGATCTTCCAAGCAACAACCCCTTCCTCCCTCGGACAAGAAGGAGGCCGGAAAGCCAAAAGAAAACGGAGAGTCTGCGGCAGGGGCAACCGAAGAAAAGGGCCCGGAGAAGGACAAAAGCAGCAGGACGCCGAACCCCAACGCCAACGCCAACACAAAACACAACGCGAACGCGGCCTCCGCGAAAGACCAAAAACCGAACAAGGTCAAGGACAACTCCACCGGCAAGGACCAGCGCACCAAGCGGGATCCCGACAACACCCTGGTCATCAAGAACCTCAGCGACAGCGTCAAGGAGCAGGACATTATCAACATGTTCCAGCCCTTTGCCACCCTGACGAAAGCGAAAATCGTGGGAACCAACGTCAACTACCACCGCAACCTGGCCTTTGTGGACTACGACTCCGTCGCCCCGGTCCTGGCCGCCCTCAAAAAGCACAAGGAAACCCCCTTTGAATGGAACGGACGGGTCCTGGACGTCGACCAGAAAACACAGGAGCAACGGGCGAGGCGCAAGGCCGGAGGAAACAACCAAAACAGCAACAATACCAACGGATACAGGACCGCAGGAGGACGCGGCAGCGGTGGAGACAAATTCAACAACAACAACAACAACAACAGCAACAACAACAGCAACAACAACAAAGCAGGCGGCAACGGCGGCGATCGAAACGGGCGGCGACGAGGAAGCCGGGCCGGGCGATAAGTCATTCGTTCCTTCGTGAATTCGATTCGATTCGATTCAATTCGGTTTGATTCCTGCGAGCGAGATGGAAGAAAGGAATGAAAGATAGAAACGAGCGAGCGAGCGAACGAACGACAATTACTATTACCGCTAGATGATTAAAACACTACTTGAAACCACTAACAAAATACAAAATAAAGAAAACACATACCGCAAAACAGAGAAAGGAACCACAAAGACCAAAATTTTTTTTCTCTGTAGGATGGATGTGGGAAGGATCAGACCGGAATCGGACGACGAGCTTCACTGCCATGGATTCTTCTCTCTCTTGGTGACGCTTTGCCGCACGGTAACATATGCTAGCAACAACCTTTTGTTCTATCCAAGACTGTTGTACTAGTAAGAAATGCTTTCTGAGAGACTTGTGACGACAACATTCTATCTATGCATGCCGGACCTGTGTACATTTACCTACTGGGTGTACGTACTTCTTTTTGGTTGTAAGCTACTATCTACTACTATCGTGTCGATCCTCCGCAAGACGGAACGGTTGGACTTTTAGATTACTTACTATTGGGGGAAGTTTCAAATTTTATTCTTGCTTCTCAAATGGCCCCTTTCCATCCTCCCCTTCTTGATTCTGTGAGCATTGAGCATTCACCAAGAAACTAAGTACAGTACTTCGTACTTCTACTGGCTACGTACATACTCGTACGTACCAGCTACAGTAAGTACCGTGCGGTACCGTACGGTACGGTACGTGATTGAATATGAGTCTTAGATGTCTCAATAAGATCACTAGGATATTGCTTGCATCACGTGAAGGATTTTTTCGTGCCGATAGCCAATAACATCCTCGACAACCGGGGAACAATCGTCGGGCAAACCATCCGCACATCACCGTGCGATACACAATTCGTGTGTCGTTGCCCGCCGACCCGTTTTGTACCATGCCCGAATCCAGCACCGCCGGCAACGAAATGCCTCGCCCGCTCCGCATCGTGAGCCTGATCCCCTCGGCGACGGACATTTGCGTCCACCTCGGTCTCGGTGACAATGTGGTGGGAATCACCCATTGCTGCGATGCCGGAGACGTTCCTTCCTCCGCACTGGTCGTTACGGAGGACCAGGTCCACGCTTCTTCCAACTCCCAGGGCGACATCCACGCAAAAGTGGTCGAGAACGGCCAAAAGGCGGTGGAAACCATGGAGACCAACACCCGCGACGCCAGCGATCCGGCGGCCTGCTCGCTGACCACCGAAGAAATACCCACGCTGTACCCGATCAACAAGGAACTCCTAAAGAAAGCGGATCCAACGCTGATCGTCACCCAAGACCTGTGCCACGTTTGTGCGCCGTCGTCCGCGACCGTCTTTCGGGCACTCAAAGAGGCCGGAATCGACGCTAGGGTCGTCCTGCTGACGCCGATGAACCTGGGCGACGTGGTCGAAAACATGCAGCAGGTGGCGGACGCCGCCGGAATATCCCGCCGGGGAAAAGAACTCTGCGACGAGCTCCGAGCGAACCTGCGCCTCCTGGGAGACACCGTCCGAAAGCACCGCAAACCGGAACAAGCGAACAAAAAAGTGCTCGTGATGGAATGGGTCGATCCGCCCTTTTGTGGGGGGCACTGGATACGTGAGTGAGGCGCAAGCAGCGCTCGTGTTTCGGTGTTGCGAATGCCATTATCCAACAGCAGCGACAACCAACAGCGAGATTTCGAGCTCATCCCGTTTTCTTTGTTTCTTTGGTCGCTTGCTTTCTTGTTTTGACCCCCATCGATGGATGCCTACTGCGGTGCAGCGGACATGGCCCGCTTGATCGGAACCGAGCTCGCGATCGACCCCAACCCGGACGGGAGATCGAGGCGGGTGACCTGGGACGAGATCGAACGAGCCGATCCGGACGTGGTCCTCGTCGCCTGCTGCGGATTCGATCTGGAACGAAATCTGGACGACGCTTCTTCCTCGGGGAAGCACTTTGGCAGGCTCCGGAGCAACCGCGAGGGGAACCTGTACGCCGCAAACGGGGACCAATACTTTGCCAGGCCCAGCCCGAAATTGCTGACTGGCGCGGTCGTTATGGCGCTGGGCGCGTACAACGAGCGAGACGAACCGGACGTCGTTCGGGCCATCCGAGATCTTCCGTTTTCGTCTAGGGCATTCGATAGTATTGAGGCAATGGAGTTTTGACGCTAACATCCAATTCTGCCGATGACAGCTTTTTTATCTTTCAAGAGACCTCGTCGCTACTTCAACATATTTTCCATTTCTATCGCTTCAAATCATTTGTTTTGCCTACATAATTTCTGAAACAGCAATAGATTTATTGTTGTAGTTTCACAGAAGTGGAAAGACGTCACAGCCAAGAAATTGTGTTCGTGAGAGCTAGAGCATGCGAAGGGAAGTATCAAAATGATAGCGCACCAAGGATTGCTTTTGGAAAAAGATATCAGTACCCAGAAAGATTGATCTCCTTTTTGGGAACTGCAATTCTTCAAGAGAAAAGACTTGGCAGTTAATCATTTCCACGAACCAAAACCAACGAAAAAGAAGATTCCAATCAGTGTAGCTCACGGACTGTATAACAATCTAAGAAGAAAAGCCAACTCATACGTTTACATAGTATGACGCCGTAGTACTTCGCCCACCCTAGAGATGTTGAATACTTTGTCTAGCGGTATTCCTTTCCTAGTGCTAATACTACCTTGGAGGTACAAAGATCCTTCTCCAAAGAAAATAAAACAGTCGTAACGCTTTCGTTGACAGAATAAATACCGGTCAGTTATCATAATCAATTGTTTTGATTCGAATAGCCTGTTCTGCGGTATCAGTACTAATCTACAGTTCTGAAATATTTTACGAAAAGAAGTTCTCAAATTTCCACTCCCAGTAACAAAAACCTGGTGAAATAAATAATACTAACCTTTCATAATATTATTACAATCATATTTTACACACGCTACAAAAGCAAAATCATTTTTTGCAACACTGAAATAATCATTGAAATTACTTCTTACTTGTGCACACTACTTGTTTCTCACAGAACAATTATGAGTTTGGTATTGGCTAATGCCGCAAGCATCGTCACTGGTGTCGTCGGAACTGCTGTTGGTTTTGGCGCTACAGGTATTGTGGGGGGGTCCATTGCTGCATCCATCCAGTCATCCATAGGAAATGTTGCTGCAGGAAGCGCTTTCGCTCTGCTCCAGTCTTTTGGTGCTGTGGGAGGTTTTATAGGATTAGGATTCGGAGGAGTTGCTTCCGCAATCTTCTACGGTTTATTTGAATGAATCTTTGAAGTATAAAAGCAAGTGAAACGTTGGTTCGGGAAGCTTTTTCGATTTACTCGAGTTGGCAGCTAGAGTTCTTTATGAGATGACAGCTGGAGCTTTCAGATTAGTACTTGTTCTATTCCTGATACTTTATCACGTGCCAGAAAAATGCATGAAGTAGGAGTTCTATCATTCATTTATACTCCATTTAAATCTAAAATATATAATAAGTTTACGTACGGTGAAGATTGATCCTGCATCTATCCGTAGAGGACAACTTTTTGATCTAACGGCTACTAGTTGTTATTCACCGATGCTACTCGATTTCGATGTTCTCAAACGAACTACTGGAAGCCGCGCCTCTGTTACTTTTCGCCGAAGAGAACGATTCCGGATCGGTGCAATTTGCATCGAAAGTTGGATAGTCTTCGTCTCGCAACCATGCCTTCAAAAAGGCAAAACTTGCCTCCGGCTTGTAGGTGGGGACCATGTGTCCTGCCCCACGAATCGTCAAAAAGTCAAACATACCCTCGTATCGTTCAACGTATCCTCCCATTTTCTGACAGCCGTCGATCGTCCAGGGGCGCCAATGCCCATCTAAGGTTTCATCAAAACCCAAGTGTGAGGTCCAATTCTGCGTGGCAAAACTCGTAATGGCCGGGTCGGTGTCCCCATTGTAGACCAAGATCTTGAGTTTCCCGTTCATTTCTTTGTAAAAGGGTTGAAGGTCGGGTTCTGTGGGAGTATAATCGAAGTCTCCCTCGGCGTTGTCGACCTCGAAGAAGGTTGAACGCACATGAAATGCATCAAAAACGACCGGTCCCAATTTCAAATATGCCTCCAGAACTGGCCCTGCTCCGCAGGGATAATCGTTCAGTGCACCACCTACAAAACTATTGTCTTTGCTGCTACTGCTACTGGTCGACATGCTGTCGAGCAATCCCAGCGTCCTTTTCCACTTCAATCCGTTTTCATATGTGCATTCATCGTAGAGGGCGTATTCAAAAAATCCACCAATTTCCTTCTTCACTTTCGATACTGCTGCTCTGCAAAGTTCGTCGTTCTTGCTATTTGGAGTGGTCAGAAATCCTGGCTTGTCAGAGTGGGCACAAGCTTTCATGACCAATCGAAAGTCCGACAGAGGAATTTGGTGGTGTCCCGCCATGAACCACAAGTGCCAATAGTCAACAAACCCAACCGAGCCTAATTCTCCGCACATGCTTGTCTCTGTTCCCAAGCATCCGTCTCCAACGGCAAATCCTTTGAGATCCAATGGAATCGTGGAATTGTCCTCCTTTCCATTCCCTTCTACAATTCGTCGTGCCAACGTCGGGATGTAAATTCCCCCGTAGGATTCTCCCGTTAGATACAATTCTTTTTTTGCCAAACAGGGAAATTTTGTTTTGTAAAAGGTTTGCAACGCTGTGTATGCGTTTAGGGACGTTAATTCGTCCGTCCATGCTATACCACCACACGAATGGCTAGTTGCATTCTTCGTATCGTCGTCGTTGCAGTAGCTAAATCCAACAGGCGCCGGTTGATCGATCATCAGTATCGAACCCAATCTAGTCCAAGTGTACGGATTGTAGATTGGGGTGGGAATGCCGGTTTCTTTGTAGGCATCTGTCTTCAAGCTCTCGTCCGAAAGCATGAGTGGTCCGATTTCTGTCAGCAATCCAAAGAGCGAGGAGGCCCCGGGTCCACCGTTCGTCCAATAGATCAATGGAAGCTCATCGTCGTTCCCCTCATGGTCCTCTGCTTGCACCAATACGTAATGGGTGTGGATCATCTGACCTTCCAACTCGTAATCAAGATCTGGTGAATTGCATGATGGAGAAACAGCGTATGACAAAAGTGAATCAGTCAGTCGTGCCAATGAATTGAAATATTCCACCAGAGATTCAGATAACGCATTCTCGGCAGGTTTTTTGATGATCCACCCATCGTATCACATCGGGAACTACTCTACTTACATCCTGAATACCACGCGGATGGCAACGGCTGATCCCAACCCGGGAAGGAGGTCATTCGGTCGGGATGATCCGATTGGAGCAAACAACGTTCATGCTTGCTATCGGATTGGTTTTGGTTATCGATGCTACTCTGCTTGCGACGAATGGTTGCTGAAGCAACACTTCCCGCAAGCAGGAGGATAGCAATGGGATTTACAAGATATTTAAAAGGGACCAGCATGGTTGACTCTGGACCTGACAGAACAACAAAGAGATATCACAGTATGTTGTATTCAAAAGAATAAGAAAAGGTCCGAATTCGTTCGTTAGCTCAAAATTCTACTGTACGAATCGATACTCTACGTAGAACTTGATCGTACGGTAAGATCTTTGACAAGAGAGCATTGAAAGTAAGTCTAGGTTGTCTCGTACTCGTACCGTTTTGTACTGGAAGTACGTAAGGGGGTACTCGAAGTCGTCAGTCGTACCTCCGTAGAAGCGCATCGAACATCAAAAAGTACTAGAAGTACGTTCGTAGTAGTCTACGTACGTCGAGCATAGGAACCGAAAAAATCTTGCTCAAATGCATTTGAGGAAAATCCAAAATCCAACGTACCGTACATGGATTCATACCTTTCCTATCTTCTACTTATAATTATCTACACAAATGGTGTATTGTGTATTGTAAGTTCCAGGCGAAAAGCATTAGGTGATGGTATGTTTTCTTTTAGAAGATGAATCCAGGAACTAGAACTATGCACACGAGTAACAGCATCAACAAGTATTTTAAACCGAGTCCTACACATTACCTGGTACCAGATATCTGTTGTTCGAGTCGCACCAAACTGTATGATCGTACGGTACAATCAAGACTTTTTTGTGATTCGAAGCCTTTCTCACTTGTAAGTAGTGAACTTTTCAAACTTCATATTTCTCAACGTCTGTGAAAAGGCTGACGGTGCTTTCGATACTACCTTCTTTTCGACCCCCGCGACCTTTTCTCGGTGATCGATGGCGACGAATCTCCTGCCAGAATGGATTGTCTAGAATCTCGTCCATGTCGGCCGGTCGTTGCTCTGGTTGCGGGAATAAGCACGATGTGACCATATCGGCCCCGCTTTCGCCGATGCCGGACTCCACGAGATCGTCAAAGACTGTTTCCATGTTTGATTCATTCCATTCGGAGGTTTGCAACAAGGCTATCACGTCGTCCGATGGACTGTCGCTGTTACTTGCGTCGAATTCAATCAGGGGCTTGCCCACCAAGCACTCGTAGCAAATTTTTCCAAAGGCCCAGATATCTATCGAAGGATCTGCCAACATGTCGGTGACAAAAGTCACCGTGGGACCGTCGGAATCAAACACCATGCCATCTCGTTGTTCTCCATCGTTGATCGGCAACGACTCGAGAGACTCGGGAGGGAAAGATTTTCGAAATCGGGTGGGGTCGAACGGTTTTCCTATGGCCTGCACGTCTAATCGCTCCGAGAGCTTCCACATAGAATCATCGAACTTTCCACAGGTCTCCAAGCTGACATTTCCGTGCACCACACCAGCCGAATGCAAGTGGCGGAGGGCTTTTCCGATCAGCCGTAACACGCTACACAGTTTCGCGGAGTATTTGAGCCGTAAATGTTTGTTGTTCTCATAGGCACCATTTTTCGATATGCCCTCCACAACTTTGTCCAAAGTAAGTCGGGGGCGTTCGATGGCAACGCATCGTTGTTGTTGTATCTCTTCCGAGGTTGTTTTCGAAGCGCTATCGTCATCCAAATGTTCCACATAGACATTGACTTCTTCAACGAAATTGCTCTCCAATTCCACCTCGAACATGGTGTAGCACCTGTTTTCAAAATCAAACTCGTTCTTGTAGCATTCCAGAAGAACTCTTTTCCCTGCTTCACTGTCACCAAAATCCAGAGCATCGAAAGCCTTGAATCCAGTTTGCATATCCGAGAATAGGGGCCCGTCACCCACAAATTCAAATCGTCCAAGAAATCGCAATGCACGGTTCAATGCTTCTCGACATTTTGGAGTGGCCCTATCGATTATTGCATTTTCCGAACCTTGCTCTGTCATGAAACACAGTTCCTGAAGTTGTTGGAAGGAGCAGATCGACACAATCTCCTCAACGACATTGACCATGTGATCATCACTATCGCAAGTCAAAAAAATCCAGCTTTCACCGCGATCTTTGATCACCTTTAGTCCATCCCTATCATCAATGTTGACGGGCAGATCAACAAGGGCGATTGCGAGAACAACTTCCTCTGGCATCAGCTGCATGCATGCAATTTCAATAGGAAGGATTCCCGCGGCATTTCGTTGCAATGCAGATTCTGGAACGACTTTAAGAATAGACTGTAGTAATCGTGGACACCACAAAAAAACACATTAGCGGCTTTCGAATAAATCACAAACAAGCTGTAGATAAAAAAAACAAAATCACAACCGTTTAAAGTTTGGAAACAGTGAATTCAAGATTAACTTACCATTGCAGCTGTGGCATCTTGAAATTCTCCAACAAGCAAATGAAGCGCGTTGTTCTTGTCCGTGTCTTGACACAAAGCAGCTTTGCGTCCTCCAGGGCCACTAACAAGTGCCTCTATCATTTCCCATCCCTTATGTGATCTTATTGCTACCAGAAGGGGAGTCTCGTTGAAGTTATTGAGAACCACGGTGCACGGCATTTCACTGTCCATTGCCGACACATCCGTATCCCTCGCCGTTGACATTGTTCGAGCTGACATATCATCGTCCATAAGATCTTCTATTTTTACTTTGTTGCGAAAACGAGCCCCGTAGGGATCTTGAAGTTGACGCTCTGCCTCATCCATTAGCAAAAAGATAACATCAACTCCAATTCCACCTTCCAGACACTCAGAAGCCACGTGGAGTGGTAGATTACCGTCATTGTCTGCAATTGCAACGGCTTTGGGGAATAGTTTCAACAATGTCTTCAGCACACTCAACGGCTGGGAATGTACTCCATCGACTTGTTCACTATCAAATTCTGCAAAAGACGCAATTGCATAATGAAGAGGCAGCATTCCATCTTCGTTTCGAATTGATGCCCCGCTCTCAAACTTCTCTCCAAGCATTTGGATCATCTGAACATTGCCGGCAGCTGCTGCGAGATGAAGAGGTACGTTCCCATCTTGATCGAACTTGTAAACAGCTGCTGGAAACTTCTCCACAAGCTGCTCGCTTAGACTCATGGGGGCAGACGGAGTTCCCTTGCCAAAGAAAGCAAGCTTGTGCAACAAAAACTGATTTGTTGTCAATTCTTTCATCTCCGCAAGCCATGGATTCGCATTGATCAAAAACAATACTTGATCCCATTTTCTCTTTTCCACAGAAGCGATCGCTTGTTTCAGCCGCTTCTGTAGCATATCGGGGGACATCATTAAGCTCGCCAGTGTTTGCGGATTTACATCGGCTGTTCCACTTGCATCGCTCTGTGTCCCGTCGGTGTCAATAATGGTTTCGTGCTGAAATTCTCCTCCTAACAAGGCTGAATTATTGATGAACCTTCCATGCGCCCGTTTGTATTGTTCGTTAGATAACTCGGACTGCGACAACGTAGATTGAGTTATTGTAGAACGAATAGGGCTTTCGTACTGGTCATTGTGTAGGGGTTGGGTTTGACTTGTGGTCGGTGCTGTGGTAGAAGTACGGAGAGATTTTTTCGGAGGCTTTTCTCCTGAGTTCTGAACAACCATTCGAATCTGGTCCGGTAAAGCGTGAAACGATGATGCATCTGACATTTTGTCGGTTTCTTCGGGCGACATTGATGCCCGATTCATTCGATAAGCACGAAGAGCCTCGTGGCTATCTGCAGATGGTGAATGAACTAATTTTAGAGGTGTCGACAAATCAATATTTTGCTTTTGTAACTGAATGGAATCCTGAGACACGTTGAAGTGTTCGTGTTGCTCGTCTATTTCGTCAACGTCTTCACTATCTTCGGGTACACCTCTGAATTTGTTCAACAATCCACTCACTTTTCCAGAAACATGGGTTGCTCGCCCTATGAGTTCAGGCGACAGCAGCGCCTTGCCTTTGTTTGTTTGGTTCTCGGCAATAGTGTTGAGATTAGAGGTAATAGTGTTTAGACTGTTTCGTCCTCTGCTCCACAATCCTGAAAGATTTGATGCACGCGAAATCTCCGATATTTCATCAAAGTCTCTATCGGGTGAGGCTGGTTGGGTGACAGACTCCATGGGTAGATCAACAGCACGCTGCTCTCGTTGTTGTTGTTGTTGTTGCTGCTGCTGCTGCTGTTCCCCGCGCAATCGAGCGAAGAATTCAGTCACATTTGTTTCTGCCGACTGACGCTTACTAGACCCTTCATCCTGGAATTGTTCAAAGATGCGTGGATCTATGTGCGACGAAAATTCATTGAGCACCTCAGTCGAGGGACTATCCAAGCCTTCAAGTCGCTCTTGCTGTCCTTGAAATTGTCTGGAGAGCCGATCAACGTTTGATCGGGAAATATGAGACGGTTCTCGCTCGGTTATCTTTTTTTCATCAGTGTCGTTCCCGAAAAAATCTTTCTTTAGCTTTATTTTCGGCGTAGTTTTGGGTTCCAACGATTCTCGAAGTTGATTGACTTTGCTTCCCCCTACACCGTTATCTTGATCAGCCTCAAAAGCAAGAGCAATTTCTCGAGTCCGGTTATTGGTTTCCGTGTCCTTTTCTTCGTTTCCAATGAAAGAGTCTCGGAGTCTTATTTTTGGAGGTGAGAACAATTCATTTTTATCACTGCTGCCATCGTCGTCTTCTTGTTGGAATCGTTCCGACAATTTCCTGGGGGGCAAAGGTGTTGGTTTTTCGCCGTTGTCGTCTTCGTCAGTTCCTTCGACAACAAAGTCGCGAAGCCTCACTCTCGGAACATACCGCGATTTGCCCCGTCTATTTCGTTGCGATCCTTGGGAGGAAAATCCAGAAAACGGTGTACCACTTCTCAGTGTGATAGTCGGTGTTCCCCTCGACGACTTTCCTTCTATAGACTCAGCCATTTGTCGAATCCGAGTGCTCCTGTTAGTGTTTTCGCTTTTCGGTTCCAGGGATTCGATAATCTCTCTAGTTCGACTCTTTTCCGGACTGCTGCTCTTATTTTGAATTCCTTCAAACATTAAAATTTTTTGCTGGTGGTTGTTTTCGTCATGTTCCTTTTCTTTTTTTTCTTTTTCGATGAGTCGTTGCTGCACGTAGGCCATAAGGCGATGAAACTTTGCTGGTCCCGGTTGCCTCATGGATAAGGTTATAGAGGATTCGTTGCCATCGCCATCGTAATATTGTTCATCCTCTCCTTCATCGTTTGCCGAGGATATCAGAGGTGGAAGTCCATCGAGATTGTGAAAATAATAACTGCTGCTGCCCCTCTTGGATTGTTTTGCCGGCAAATGGGTCAACCAGGTAGCACCCCGATCCATATCATGGTCCTTTTGGTTTTGTTGGTAGTATGCATAGTTCAGCAAGAGTGCAGCGGATCGGCCCGACTTGATTCGTCTAGCGTTCAATCCGGTTCGATACCGATAAAAGTCGGTCGTTTGGGCGGCCGCGGCAGCAACGTGTTCTTCCGACCGTGTCCAGCGCTTGGACGGAACCTCTATTGCTGGAAGGGCCGCCTTCGTTTGTGAGGTTTGGATGTTCCTCATCATGGCATGGCACGCAGCTTGGAATCGTTTGTAACTCTGGGCATTGCCACCGCTTGGTGTTCGATGCCGCCGGGCCCTGCGCCGTTGATGTTTCGGCCGTGTCATGAATATCTCTTGCATAGCATCGTTTTCTTCCTTGTCAATGTCGTTCCAATCTTTGTCAATGAATTCATCACCCTCCGATGCTTCTCCTCGCTCCAGCTGATCATCCTCGTTGTCGTCTAAAAAGCAACCTCTGTATCCGTGTTTTGCAATATCCCGCTTTCGTCGACGATATTTTCGCTTTGATTTCTTTAGCAGTGCTCGGCGTCCAGACGTGATTTTTGGACGCAAAAGTCGGACGGCACGCAAGTCGACGTCACTCGTGTCTGTCCCACTAAAGTCACTCCTGCTGCTATAGTTATCGTTGTCTTCCTCCAGCTCTTGTGCAAGGACCACAGTCACTTGGAGAGGCGTTCGGTGGAGCCGATCGATCCGGTGCTTCACGGCTTGGGCTCGCCGTTTGTGATGAAATTGTGCATACCTCAATTGAGCCTCGGTCGGTCGTACAATAGTGGGATTCGTTGCGTCTCGATCACCAGAATGCGTTGGAAAAATTGCAGGAGCGACGGTCATGGTGTTACTTTCAAATCTTATTCTTCCAGCAATGCTAGAGCAACGGTGTTTAGGGGACAGTTAACTATTGAGTCTCTCCGACAGATCCTCTCTTCGACAACGTCACTGGCGACGTTCGATTGACTTCTTACACCGTATTCTGGATACTGCTTGTGAGCGGAAACGGCATGTTTGCAGAGGAAGTTGAAAATTCAACTCACGAACTCTAATCACAAGTGACAGAATGTCTGTCGAATCCCTATCCGTTTTCGTGTCGGTGTGACTAAACAACCAACTAATAGGTGCTCGATAAGAAATAATCTGGCGCTCCTGCTGTACGGTATGAGTTTACCCGTCCCCTAATTGGTGGGATACGACTACGTACCTTGTGCACCAGTACCGGTACTACAGTAAGAATACTACAAAAATAATGAATCAACATTCCCGCGCCAGTCGAGCTTCAGAGCCAAAATCATTGGCCATATGAATTTTATCGCCACGATTGAATGTGTGATCTCATGCGTGAATAAAAAAGTCACAAAAGTATCGTGTCGATCTTCTTTGTCACAAAATTCAACAGATGTTATGGATTCAGTGATCTTCCACGATTCTGCTTGTCGCAAGGACAATACCCAATGCCCACGGTGAATGAGCAGGGTAACAATAAGAATTTACGCAAAAGTATTCACACAATCCAGAAATCCCACAACTAGGGTATAGATGGCACGAATACAAAATGGGAAAATGTATGTCGAAGCTCGCATCTAGGTCGGTTTCACCGTGTATGATCACCAGTGCTTCGATTCGAAGCGCATCGGCGACATCGGCGATCCTTGCGTCAGTTGCTCTAATTATTCATACATATATTAACAAACAATGGTTGATAGATTATTTCGATCGGGCCCACAGGAGAAGAAAGCTGATGCGTCTTTGTGTCAATTGCGTGCCGGGTAGAATGGAGTTTGCAGCAGCGCGTGAATTGGCTTCTACCTGGGCAGAAACTGGAGTTATAGATCCCCGGGAGGAACGATTACTAGCACTTCTAGCTGGAATTCCTGAGGACCTTAGACAAACCATGATGGAGGTTTCCATCAAGTGCATGCCGAGCAAAATGGATTTGGCAGATGGAGTTGCTTTGGTTTCCGCCTTGGCAGCCATAGGAATCATCAATCTGCGAGACAATCTTAGGATCGACTTTGAAAAACACTCAAAACACACCGCACCAGTTTGGTTCTATCAAATGGACGACGAGGGTCGAGTTAAAAGGTTGCGTATAGGAGGCAGCATGATCTATTTCGATGGCAGAAACGATGAAGACAATTTTGATTTACCATCCGAGATAGCCCACCTCGATCAATTGGAGGAGCTTTCAGTGGTCAACTGTCGGTCTCTCCCTATAGACATTCAACATTTGACAAATTTAGAGATTTTAGTGTTTCTGAGATGCGATTTCAATCAACAGCCTTTTTGGCAGCATGGCCGTGTCGACGAATATGGATTGTTCGGAGTTGAACTCCAGCACGTAACAGGGATAGGTATAATCGAGTGCGAGTGTTTTTCTTCCCGGCCCTTTTTCACATGGATGACAACTAAGCTGCCTCGGTTAAAAAATGTTCAATGCGGATGTTTGCAAAATTCTGAAATAGACAGTTTTCTGGGAAGACTTCGCACAACAAATGTACGCTTTCGAGAGAAACTAAGATACCTCACAATAGATTCTAGTAAATTGAATGACCGTCAACTGGAAACTCTCTTGATTGACGTTTTGCCGAGCTTTTCGAGCGTGAATTATCTCAACCTCTATCGCAACAAAATTCAGAGTTGCCAATCGGTTGTCAATCGAATTCACAAAGACGACGGGATAAGGTTTGTTCCTAATTCGATCGTTGCTGCGAGTTTTCGCGGTAATCCTATAGAGGAAACGATAAGAAGTGATCGCAGAGAAAAATCTGCAATGCTGAGCTTGTTGAAAACATTTAGCACAATTATTAATCTTGGAAAATTTCATGAAGGTGACTATGATCCGGATGTTGAATACGCATTGCGAATAAATCATGCCGGGCGGAGTATCATCGAAGGTGAAACTGATGTTCGGTGCCTACCTCTATCCATATGGCCCTTTCTGTTGGAAAAGGCATTTAGAAACTCTTATTGGATCTATGTGAAGGAATCGGAATTGTGTCTCCCGGAAAGAGCATCTTCTCGGAAAGCAAAGCGTAGTGTGACAGGTGTATACTACTTACTGCGCCAACTACCATCAATAATTGGCGGGTCTGATCCTACCGAATCATAATGTTGTCAAGCGACAAAAAAATCATACAATGGAAATGATTGATTCTCTTTCTAGATGGTTTACTTAAATTGTGCAATACGCACGGCACTTGGTAGTGAACACATTGTCCTATAGAAATGCCGACTGGGATAATTCAAATCTATTGGCTTTTGTGGTATAGGTTGTAATTCATCGACAGATGCTACGGTAGAAAAATATATGAAATACAAACTATTCATTATTTGATGATTAGATACCTTTATTTTATTTTTCTTCACAGTATTACAAGCGTAAGTGTTTTCTTTGCCACGAATGGTAGAAAAAAAAGCAAGTTTTGTTGTGAATTGTGTATTTCGAAGATCGCTGTGCCACCGTTCTCCCCGTAATTCAGTTGTTGACTTTATCACATCAAGTGATTTTTTAAAACGAACCTCATACTCTTGTTATGAATTGTATATTCCACGGTCTTTTACGCAACCTTTCCCCAATGTCTCGTTATATTCAATTAGTGAATATATGTATCGACTTGCCCTAAGGAAATATGGAAATTCCAGAAAGTTCCTTCAATTCTTTGAATCGTTTCGCTCGCGTCTTATGGTCTTGATTTATGTACTTATCCGATTCGGTATCGGAGATAGTATCTCAAGAGAGCCACGGATGCAGGGATGCTTCCATCCAAACGGTTCTGAAAAAGCTCAAATAGTTCGCCCTCCGGAACAAATACAGTGTACACAGGAGGCTTGGATCCGAAGACAGCCTTTAGGTTCGTGTTTGTGACACAGGATTTACCACCCTGAGCTCCCAGGGGGCTCGCATCGACCTTGCCCTTGTTCTGATGCCGGAGGAGGGATTCAATGGTAGTCCACGAATATTCGTCGTTGTCGCTGTCACATAGGCTGTTGTCGTCAAAGTCCGCATCAAGCAAGCTCCGTGTCAGAACACGACGGCGGTGTGCGATCCAAACGTCTCTGCAGTCCTCGATTCGAGGGTTGAAGTCCGGGGTTGTTCGAATCCCACGAGCATTCGGATGGTAACAGCCACACGCAATGTCTTCGATGGGCTCCCCGGAGACAACATCGCGGACCACCAAATGCAGTAAGATACGCCCCGAAGACCCACGGTTGCCGATCAAAGAATTGAGTTTATAATCTCCCTGAACCCGGTGTCGACCTAGATAAGACCAAGGCTTCTTTCGTTTCTTTGTGGAACCAAGTGGTGGACCTATGGGCTCTTGGCCGTCCCACCATAGAGCAGGAAACCGCACATGTTGACTGCACAAGGATTGCCAAAGAGTACCCGCTTTGAGAGCGTGCCGGTAAGCAGGATCTTCCATCAATTCATCATGTATAGCCGTGCGTGGAGAAATCATCTTTTCAAATGGTATAGCAGCAGCGGTAACACGGCAAGGTTGTGAACGAGAAGTACCGGGTGTGCCCCTTGAAGGGTTTCCAGTGGGAAGTCCCTTCTTGGATGCTTCGGGATTATAATTTATGCACTGGCTTTCATCGGGCAACAGTTGCTGCTTTTCCGTAAATTTTTTCATGATGGAATTCAAGTTTTTTTCTTCGACGTGCAAGTTCGCAAGGAAATCTAGGTTGCAATTCGCAAAGTCTTCCCGTTCATTTTTTATTTCAACTTTGGTGGTAGCGTCACTAGTAGTATTCAATTGACCGCAAGTCAAATTACGCATCAAGCTTTTTGGCAAGTAACCTTGGCCGATGGAAGACGAGGCAAATGTGCTATCGTCCATTTCCGAGACTCGCTGCACCAGACAGTTGTAGCTCCTCGGAGTGGTCCGTGTAGCGTCTTCGTTTTGCGTCTCTGATTTCTTGGTGGCAGGAGATGGAAGAGCACGAGACGGTTCTTCAGAGCGGGGTTTGTTGTACTTGTCGATGATGAAGTGTGCTTGCTGGAGAACACGCAACGTATCGTCATAGTCATCGTTTTTGACGCCTCTTTCGTTCCCCGTGCCATTGCTGTGATCATTGCAGGTCTCGTCGTTGCTATCGGTCCTCCAGGGATCCCAGTCGTCTCTATCGAGGCGTGTTCCACCCCCACTGTCCCTGACCCAATCATCGCCACCTCGGCGACGTGCTATGGAAGAACCACGATGATCGAATCTTGCAGCTCCGACAGGACTGTCCTGACTCAATTGCCGCTTGATGATTTCTGCTCCCATCAGGATGCTGCTGTTCGTTACGTTCTGGACCTCCTTTTGAGAACGAGAAATCTGTGACGCTTGGTAATGATTGTTGCGTTGGTGTTGGTGTTCATTGTGCAGGTTGCTCTTTTGTTTCTCTTCTCGGGAGGTCCGTCGCTTAGCGCTCAGAGCGGAGGCGAACTTTTCTTGCATTCGCAACGACGACGAATACAGATTCTGTGACCAGCGACCATTGTTCTCTTCCGAAGAGCTGTTTGTAGAACAGGAACCTGTCGGTGAGATGAGCATGCCCGGCACCATTTCCTCTTCGTTGGGACCAGAATTGTGACGAAGATTGCCGTTGTGATGCTTGCTCTTTCGGTTCGGAGAATGGTCTATCGCCATCATCGTGTTGTTTCGTTTGCTTCTGCTTTCGTGGTTCGTGCCTACTAGTATATCGTGGAATCTCTGATGAAAGTAACGGATCTCTCCTGTTCCGAAAAATTATTCCATGAAATGAGTGGAAGCCGCGTGTGGATGAACACACAACTGAACTTTCAAAGTGGGTCGTATTCATGCGATCTCAGAAAAAATTGATCTTTTTTGATATTAAGCGTGCCAGATAGAATGATACCATCGAGAGTGGCATCGGTTGGCTCGGGGCTTTCCTTCCGACGAAATCGCCATAGATTTCGGCAAGCATTCAACCATGAATGCAACCGTTGGAAAATTATGTACCGGTACATGCTCTTACGATGGAGTTACCACTAGTGTCGAAAACGGCACATTGGTTTGATAATTATTCCAACTTTATGCCCTTTAGAAAGAGCACGACTGAGCTGTGTCCCAACGGAAGCGCGGTGGACGTGGATGTAACGCTCTGCGTCACGAAACTTATTTCGGCCTTCCTTTAAAAAAAAATACCGATGGTAATCATGAAAAACTTACATGTGACTCTCGGCTTGTACGATTCAAAAATTGCTGTTGCAACAGATGTGTGTTCTGTGGTGAGAAACTTCGTGGTGCAAACCAAAATCGGGCGCCTACCATTGGCGCGTATTAAACACCCTAATGCGACAGCATAGCACTACATAGTGATACAGTAGCAAATATAGAGGCACTGCCGACTTCCGCTGCACCAGGTGGTGCAAACGGCTCAAAAAGCAGATAGACAGTTGAAAGCGACGGGTGCTAGCAGAAATCCCACAAGTCCATTTTCCCAGTTGATTCTATTGATTGTAAAGGTTTTGATTATTGTTCTTATTTACTATCACTATGTCGCGCATTATGCTGATGACTGTGAAATTCGTCCTCGTCCTTGTTGCACAATCACATTTTGTAGTATTGTCTTCTTCCAATACATAGTAGCATAAACAGTATTAACTATGACTAGACACTGCTCCACTAGGTTTGATCTTTGTATCAGTGTAGGAGAATATGAAGTCAATGATCTCCGACGATACAAGAGTAGAATATGTTCGTGTGTTTCTTTTCTATTTTTTTACAATCGATAAATCCCCCTTTTAAGTTTGTACAAATTAAATATTTTTCGAATGTACTATAGCATAATTCTCGTCTCCAATCCAGTTCCCATAATCCAGCAGAATCGAGTAGTTATGATTACAGAAAGATTGCAGATAAGTCAGACGAAACAGAATGATCGTCGTCTAGCTCGAATTGCAAAATATCTTGCGCAGATAAGGGCGATACTTGCTTCACAGGCGTTTGAATCACAGTCGTCCTCACACTCCGAATGCTTTTCGGACTTATCCCGACTCGGCTGTTAGCCACAGATGAGGTCGACCTCCGTTTGGTATTGGTAGATGGTATTCGTGTTGAAATGCTACGTCCAATGGCAGAAGGTGGTTGTAATTTGGATCTTGAATATGCGGAAGACGGAGGAGCAGCTTTAGAAGAACTGTTTGTCATATTCTTGAGCGGAGTTCTTGCAAAGCTCTGAAAAGGACTAATGGGGCTTTTCGCTGGAGTCATGTGTGATCGGTGTGCCTTTTCCTTCTGAAGCTTCCTCTTTAAATATTCTTCTTGGCGCCGAATCTTGTCTTTTAACTCCTTGTTTTCCCGTTCCAAATCATTCGCAAGTCTTTTTGTCCTCATGCTTTCCTTGCACGACGTCTGCAACTTTTTAAGCGATAATTGTGCTTCTTCTTTTTGACTGCGTTCCTCCTTAATCTTTGACTCGATGTTCCTTTGATTTCTTCGGAGGTCTTCTTGTGCCTTTTCGAGATCCTTTCTATTCACTTCTAGTATATTTCGCTCTTCCGCAAATGCAGCTTCTAACCTTAGACGATTTGTTTGCTCTTTTTGTAGTTCTGACTCAATCTTCTTGTTGCGGTCGACCACTTCACCGAGAAGGCCACCCCTCTCCTCTACTTTGCTTTCCAATTCTTGTATCCTCTTCAAGGTTGACTCAAGCTCTTGCTTGTGTACAGAATCTTTGTTTCTGAATTTCATGTCTAGTTCTTTCTCACGTGCTGCAGCTGCTTCAAGATTAGCTTTTGCACTGCCGAGTTGAACTCGGGCTTCTTCTTCTTTGTTCTTTAGAGCGTCAATTTTTGTGTTCAATTCCTGAATCATCGCATCGCGCTCGTCTATTGTGGAAATCAAGTTACTGAGTTGGGCCTTCAGTTCCTGAATCGATGACTCAAAAAGTTCAGTGCTCGTTATTCGCATCTCAGCTTCTTTTTCGCGCTGTTCTGACAGGTCCACGTTCTTCAGTAAAAGCATTTCTAGTTCGGACTTCAGCGCTTCAATTTCTTTCACCATAGATTCCTTTTCTGATTTTCTTGTGGATTTTTGTTGCAATTCTTCGTTTCTGAGAGTAGTGATCTCTTTCTTCAACAAAGCAGCCAATTCCTCTGCATTCTTCCGCTTAGTTGACTCTTCCTGCTCTCTGAAAGTAGAGTCTCCTCTCAATTCGGCAATTTGATTCTCGAGCCCTGCGATGCGTTCCCCACTTGAAGACTCGAGAGATTCTAAAGCGATCTTTGCTTCTAAAAGTTTTTCTTCAAACGTTTTGCATCCCTGCTTTTCCACTTCCAGACGCTCTTGAAGGTCGACTTTCATCTTCTCGTATTCGTTTATCTTGACCTTTGCGATTGTGAGCTCGCCTTGAAGATCCATGCGAATTGCCTTCTCTGATTCAACATCTTCTTCAAGAGACAAAGTTGTTTTATTCTTTTCAGTTAATTCAGTTTCAGCCTTGAATAAATCTGACTTTAAGTTTTCGGCAACTTCTTGAAGGATAGCCACAGCATCGTTTTGTAAAGAAACTTCATTTCTAGTTTGATCTGCATCTTTTTCCAAGGATCGTATCGATGCCTGTAATGTTTCAATGATTTTTTCTTTTTTCAAAATATCCGTTTTCTTTATTTCGAGCTCGTCGTTCGTCTTCACAAGCTTCTCTTCTTGAACCTGAAGTGTTTGATTCAAAGACTGTACCTCATTTTCTAACTCGCTACATTTACTTTGCAGAGATGAAGTCTTTTTGCCCTCTTCTTCAATTTCGTGACGTTTGTGTTCTAATTCGTCGCCAATTCCAACTAATCTCAATTCTAGAGCACAAATATTTGTTTTCATCTCCTTCATTTTCTCATTTGCACTGGTGAGTTCGACTTCCATTTCAACCCTTCGAATCTCGTTCACGGCGAGTTCAGACTCTCTGTCATTGATTTGTTGTTCAAGATCATTGAGTTTTCGGTCCTTCGCGTTAGCTTCTAGTTCCAACTCCACAATCGTATTTTTTGCTTCCAATAATTGACCCTCCAAGATTGAACTCAGATTTTCTTCCTCTTCTTCGCCGTTCTCTAGTGTTGCTTTCTCTCGATCGGTCAGAGATTCCTGTAACTCCATAATTTTGACTTGAAGACTAGCGAGCTCCTCGTTAGAACTATTATGCTTCGCAACCCAGGATTCTCTTTCTTCCGTCAAGATGGCGTTGGTTTTCTCCAGTTGGTTGGTCAAATAGCTCTCGCTTAAGAGCAAACACTCCATTTTCTTTTCTGATTCTAAATACTTATCGCGAGAGTTCTGATTGACTTTCTTCAATTCTTCGCTCAGGGTCTCTCTTTCTTTTTCCTGGTATTGGATTTCTTCCTCAAGCAAGACAATGTCGTCCTCTGCTTGGGTTAGTAATGCTTCGAGTTTTTTAGCATTTTCTTGATTATTTGACGCTCGATCTTCTATAGCTTTAATGTAATCTTCCTTTCTTGCCAACGCAGAATTTGTGTCGTCCATCGTCGTTTGAAACTCGAGTTGTTTTTCATCAAGTAATAGCTCAAGATCCTTTATTCTTTTATTTTTGATATCAAGCTCTGAAAACAATGCTTTCGATTCTTCTTGACCTTCCAGCAACTCAGTTCTCAGTGTTGATATAACCTCATCCTTCATAGCGTTCTCTCTATAGGATTCTTCAAGTTTTATATCTAGATTATTCGATTGATTCCTCATCTCTGAAATCTCATCCTCAAGTGTAGCAACTTTTGAAGACGTTTCCTGGATTTTTTTTTCATAATCCATCTGGAACTGTTCGCGTGCAAGGTGATCATTTTCGATTGACAAAACTTTAGATTCTTCCTTTGATAAATCAGTAGTAGCCTGATACAGTTCAGTTTCAAGTGAAATGGTGCGTGCATCCTCTCCGATGAGTTGTTTTTCGAGTTCTGCGATCGTTTCTTGTGCCTTCTTCAAATTTGTTGCCGATTCCGATCGAGAAAGTTGTGCTTCCGACAGCTCTTTCTCTAGAATACGTATCCTCTCTTCGAGCTTGTCGTAGTCTGTTATCTCCCTCACGACTATATCAACATTTCGCTCCTTAGAAATATAAGCTGTCCCTTTTGATCCTAAAAGACTTTCATTGTCATCAAAATCTTTTGTTGTCAGTTGTAGCTGACACTCGAGATTCTCTTCAACTTTTTCCTCTAGTTCCTGAACCTCCTTTGCGCCCTCCAAGTGCCCTTCGATAGAAGCAAGCTTTTGATCTTTCGAAAATACTTCAGCTTCTAGACGAGCAACTTCGTCTCGGGCCTTCTCTAAGTCTGTTCCAAGATTTGAGCATAGATTCTCCATCTCGTTCAAGATTCGAACAATTTCTTCCTCCTTTTCAATAACTATCTTTCGAGTATTTCGAAGCTCAGTTTCCAGATTTATGATACTTCTATTTCTCCTTTCAAGTTCAGCCTGAAGTGAAAGAATCTCTCCTCGTGCTTTATTCAGCGATTCCTCTACCTCGTTTCGAAGTTCTTCCTTTTCGGAATTCAATAGTTCTCGAAAGTCGCTTTCTTTAGCTCTGTTGTTGTTCATTAGGTTCGACAGTTGCTTTTGCAATATAGTGACTTTCTTTCGAAGCTCATTGGTCTCGTCACGCATTTCGTCCTTCTGAAGTTCTAGATTTGCATTCGTCACCGTCAGCTCAGCTAAGTTCGAATCTAGTATATCTACAAAGTCTAGCAAGGCAGAGTGCTCAATTTCTACTTTCTTGAAAGCCTCGACTTTCAACTCCAACTTTCTTTTCTCTTCCTCGGCACTGTCCAAACTACCTTGCTTAGACATCAGCTCCATCATCTGGTCAGAAAATTCTGATTCTAGTTCTGCAATTCTAGCATCTTTTGATTCCAATTTTTCTGTCAAAACTGTTAACTCAACATTCAACTTCTCGCCATCAACTTTATGATGAACTTTGTTGTCCACGTTTGTCTCGTTTCTTATTTTCTCCATATCTTTCAATTGTTCCTCATACTGTTTAATAATCCCTTGTATCTCCTCTTGCTGTCCCTGGGACATTGCAGCCTTTTCACGTCGCAAGGCTGTGTTTGACTTCATATTATCTTGAAGTATACTCTCCATTTCATGAATTTTTCTTTGATGCGCTTGTATATCTTCCTTCAAACAGTTTGAGTTATTCACATGTGCCAGATGTTGTTTCTCAAGTTCGATTTCTGCTCGTTTTCGTTCCCTTCGACGTTCTTCTTCGATTGCATGCTTTTCTTCAGTTAACACACGAATTTTCCCCAAGCATTCTTGTAATGTGTCTGCTATCGAGTCATGTTCTCGTTGAAGTTGTGCTAGACGATCTTTCAACCTTTCTCTGTCTAATTCCGATTCTTGTAACCTTTTTTCGATACTCAGACGGTCTTGTTTCTTGTCTTCTATTCCGTCTAATTTTCGCGTGATTTCGTCGAGATCTTTTTGTAAAGTCTTATTTTTTGATCGCAGCTTGCTCGATTCACGCATCTTTTCTTCTTGGGAGGCGCATCTCCTAATGAGTGCAAAAATCTCACGTTCACGGAGTTCCAATTGTTTCTGGATGGATTGCTTCTCTTTGTCGAGTTGTCTCGCTTTCTCGACAAGATTATTCCGCTCTTCATTTATTGAGCCTAAACCGCTTTGAATGTGATTGAATCTGTCCCGGAGATTACTCAGTGGACCATCTTTTTTCTTGCTGGATGTATTTGTATTTGTATTTTCAGAATAGATTGACTCATCGTCCCTGGATTCGTTATTGATGGGTGCCATAAATGAATCTTTTCTTCTTTTGCCGGATGTCATACGACGTTTTTGAAACAAAGACCTCCGAATCGGAGTCATTCTTGAATCGACAGGAGATGCAGAGCTCATTGGAGACACAACAGTCGTTCCTACAGGAGTGTATCTTTTACCATTTCGTTTATGTCCACCCGAACGAGTGATGCTTATCAAGGGTGTAGCCATTTTCAATCACTATGAAACTCGCTTGTTTCAAACTGTTCAGAGCCAGTTAAAAGATTATCTTTTTGCCTATCGAGGGATAGTCCAATGAAGACGGGAGGAAGTATTTTTTCGCAAGAAGATCATTTCCTTTCTCAAATGTTCCTAATGGGATACCAACGGTTGATGCAATGGATGCAGAAAGAAATTTTAAAATCGTTGAAGGAGTCTGATCACGAATGGTTTTTAACGGGATGACAATATTTTGTGACTAAATGATGATCGCGTTAATTCCCTAACGATTACATATCATTATACAGTCATTAATAAAATTATGGTCGCGTCGCCGGGGGAGCAATATTTTTGTCCGATTACAAGGTACTTTACTATGAGTTTAATCGGAGTAAAATGCGTTAGCTGTATGAAGCCTACCACGTTCTACAGGGCGAAAAGGCATTCTACTCCAAGACCAAAAATTATTACTAGTAGTAGTAGCATCACCATTAATTTTGGTTAATTTCGAAGCCCAGTATTCTTGTAGTACTGATCCTACATAGATCTACTAGTTTTTGATCACTTATTTGACCACAAACAGCTCAATAAGCTAAAATAAGGTAAACACAACAGCTCCGGAAAGAACTCTACTAACAATGAGATCCTCCCCTTTGGGGCGGAGGATATGCTCGGTCACAGTATTAGTAAGACAAAGAGTGCTGGTGTGCGCTGGTGTCATTGCTACACGATTAGGGCACAGGGGGGAGCTGGTCCTCCATTAAGAGCCGGTATGGCCAAATTTGGCCAGTTCCAAGACTGGCTGCTGATTAGAAGAAAATAGGCCAGAACTCTATAAAAAAACAACTCTAGATTCCCACCACCAGTCTAAGCGCCCAGTCCAAGTTGATATAATTACTTAAAGATGATCCATGCCATTGGGAAGCTTAAGGATGCTCTGGCAGATTAGAACTGGTCTACCAAAGTTACATTAGTGGTTGGCCCAAATTGGGCTTTAATTCTTTTAGCTCTGATTTTTCTCAAGTTAAACTTGTACGCACGGTACTACTAGGCTGTGGTTCTGAATATTGTGTCACAGGCATCTAGTAGCACTAGGACTTCTACAGAGGCCTGTGATATAACACCCATACCAGCGCTACGGTACTAGGAGGAGTTGCTGATAGGGCACAGGGATGTTAGGAAACAGTGTATTCCCATGTAAAGTTAGCTACCAGATCCTCGACTAGTTTGACGACTATGGTGGTAGTTCCTATCTACACCAGCAGGATGTGCGTCAATCGTTCTGTAGTGAGAGTATGCATTCCATGCTGAAGAACAAAGGGGGATCTAGGAAACTATTTGATAAAAATTTAAAATTTTTAGCTACCAGAAATCAAGCAGAAAATGACCAGGAAAAGGGTATGAGATACAGGATTTAAATCTGATTCAAATCTGATTTAAATCAGAATTATAGCCAATTTCTAGTAATTTCCTAGACCCCCCTATGTATAAGTAATACTAAAACCGTTTTGAAGGCAAGCAAATAGAACAGCTTCAGAAATGAATATATAGTATGTTGGAGTCTCAAAAAGGCACTTATCCATCATGGAGCTACCAGGTATTGACTATATATCTACCAATTGTTGACTTTATTTCTACCATAAGTTGAAAATTGGCTACACTGCACTGCACTTCACTATCTCTATCTTTAGTGTGCMTAGCCAGTAACTTTGAAGAATTCTTACTGCCCTGGACTTACMGAGGAAACAAAAAGAAACTTTTTTTAGTGTAGATTTGTACAAACCCCGGTATATTAATTTTTGCAAATAAATTAGCTAGTACCTTAACCAAAATAAATTATTCATTTTTAACTTAAACATTCAGTCATTATTGTGACAACAAGTCATTCTACTAGCAATAACCTAGTTTTTGCACTGTAGAAAGTTTTTTTTACCGCTGTTGTCCTTCAAAAAAAAACCAAAGGCGGCGGCCGCAACCAATCTAATATGTTTCTACCTTATATGATCTGCCAGGAAAAAGCCAGAAATTTTTAGGTTATTTAAAAATTAAAGAAATTGTGCGTGAAATAGTGTAGTTAGTGTAGTGTTAATCTATTGATAACACATTCAAACAGTATACACACTAAGACTTAGCACCATGCAGATATGGTTAACACCATGGTGTTGGGGCATGTTAAGGGTGTTTAGATTAGATAAAAAGAAGAAGTGTGAAAGCGACTGCTGTTAGAAGCTTCCCCATACTTGCAATACTCAACACAGTAGTATCAGTGTGATGAAACACTATGACCGTGTACTGTGTTAAGGGTCATTAGGAGGCTTTGCCAGGGTCATTCAGTACTGGAAGCAATAGCCTCGTGACCACAGTGTACTTATAGGATTGGTATACTATAAGCATGCTAAAACATACCAGCACGTACCACATGGTGCCAGTTTAATCACACAACAAGTCATATTTGTACGAGTCGTATGATCCAGTCGTGCGATTCAATTGTGTTGTATGAGTGATTTTTACAAAATCGATTCCTGGAACCCCCCAAATATCCATTATCTCTTCTATGTAGAAAACACATCATGCCAGTTGACTCTTTTTACCAATGCTACTACTAGTGGTCAACATGGTCAAACTAGTTGAGGATCCAGTTGCTAACAAGAACTGTACTTGGAAGTATGCTGTTTCCTAATGCCCCAGCTGTTCAAAATGCTCATTTTGGCCATAGAGATAAAGATAAAACTAATATTTCAGTAAGAATCCAGGAATCTGATTGGCTGATAATGAGGATTGAGATTACAAAAAAAGAGTGGAAAATATGTACTTTTTCAGCAAGCCTGCGGTGTCTGCACTGTAGTGTCAGCAGTCTAGCTCATCGTGAGAGTAGTTTGCTACTCCAGCCTTCTGGCCCATATTGATGGCTTTGCCATCTTTCATTTTACTACAAAAATAGTGTGGGGGGTTGGACAATGAGCTGCCTCTTTGCAACAAAGAGCTCCCTCTTTGTTGAGAATGGCGGCCTCCTCCTGCTTTCTTTGTTGCTGTAACAACAGCAAAGAAAGGAAATAGGATGTACTGACTACTAAGAGCACCAACCAGGACATTATTTCTGTGTCATGATAGAGGCGCCATTCTTAATAGAGGTGCCTCTCTTTGTTCTTGTTTAGGACGAGCGATGATAGCCGGGTCTTAATTTTGTCGAGTAGTGTTAAGATTCTGGCGCGCTTTCTGTTGAATCTTTCAATGGACTTGAAATTTTGAATCATGAGTTCCATCATAAAGTTTATTACGTTTGATGGGGTCGGTTTGGCCTCAATCAAATGTAATAAAAATTGTTACAGATGAAATAAATTTCCGGTCTGTCAGTCTATCAAAAGTAGCACATCTATAATATTGGGAATTGGGAATGACCCATTTCTACTAGTAGTAGTACTACGAGTACTTTTTACAACCTACGATGACAAATTTTTCTCATGTTTATTTTTTAGGATTTGGCCCCCCTGTTTTGTGGTGTTTTGCGTTACAACGCTGTTAGAGAAAATCCAAGGGCCGATTTCAGGATATCGAGAACAAAAACTTTTGAAATGACCCTGCCGCATCGCGTAGTGTTGCTTTCGTCCAGAAACACTCCCAACAACGAATACGAACCCTCGAATCAATACCATCGACATACTTCACAAGCCTCGACAGATAGAAAGTAGCGCTACCTAGTGACAAACTCGACTACCTTTTATTGTCGCTTCGCAAAAATAGCTTACCACAACAAAAGTAATAATAACCACAAAGTCAAAGACTTTGACAAGACACAAGGATGACAAATGGGTCACTATTTTCGGCACTTAAAGTTGTTGTGCTGGCAGCAATTGCGATGGAAGCCGAGGCAGACGAAAGTAGAACCATCCAGACCTCAAAGTTGCAAGTTCAGGTACGAATGGAAAATCGACCATACAGAAAAGAACAAGGGCTCGCTTCCTCCCTTCTAAAGACGTAACTTTCTTCTCCGCCCGCCCTGTCTTAATGCTCATCTTGGTCGCTTTTTCTTTTTGTTGGTTTTCTCCACTTTCTCTATTTTGCTCGCTGGGTAATATTTGAAATGCTTGATTTTTCCTTGTAGTTCCCGCTAAGCCTAAAAAAGAATGGAGGATATGATCACAGGGAAGCCATGTTCGGGATGCCTCCATACGGTGGATCGATCGAACAAAATGTTTATTACGCCGACGCAGATCTTTGCGACAGCAACACTGATTATTCACGAGGAGGTTTTCCCACCCGTGAATCTGGCGAAGATGGAATTATGAAACAATGGAAAGCACCGTTTATCTTAATGGTCGATCGAGGTGACTGCACTTTTGTGATGAAAGCCCGAAACGCACAAAAACTCGGCGCGGCTGCTATGCTCATAGCGGACAGCACTTGCTTGTGTTCTGCCCAAGATAAATGTGTTTCGGAAGGAGATACATACTGCGAATCAAAGGAGCCCATCATGGCCGATGATGGAAGCGGATCCGACGTGACAATTCCATCTTTTCTCATGTACAAACAGGACGCAGATCCCTTGAAGGAGGTTATGAAGAAAAACGAGGCTGTCAGGATGACTATGTCTTGGGCTCTGCCCCGTCCCGATTCCCGTGTTGAGTTTTCAATGTGGACAACACCGACGGATGAGGTTAGTCTTCCTTTTCAAAAAGAGTTCAGGCACGTAGCAAGGGCACTGGGTGATGACGCGCAATTTACTCCACATATGTACATCTACGATGGGATTTATGCCGGCTGTGTATCGCCGACGGGTGAAAACCAGTGTTACACAATGTGTACAAACAATGGACGATACTGTGCGACTGATCCCGACGACAATTTGGACGAAGGAATATCTGGTGCTGACGTCGTTGTCGAGAGTCTAAGAAGGAAATGTATTTGGAACACATACGGTGGTGATGGGGTTGGTATGCCATGGTGGGATTACGTGAACGAATTTCTTTATCGGTGTAACAGCCCAGATTATTTCAGTAGTATTGAATGCGTGAAGGATTGTATGGACCGTTCCAGTGTTGATTTCGACAGGATCCAGGCCTGCATGGATGATTCTGGTGGACTGGAAAACGACGACCAGAATGAACTCCTAGACGACGAATTGCTAGCACGGGAATCATCTGGCGTGGTCATTATACCATCGTTCTTCGTCAACAATGCCCCTCTTCGCGGGGCTCCAAAAACCGCTGAAATCTTCGAGGCAATATGTGCCGGATATGCGCTTGGATATGAACCACAAGCCTGCAAAAAATGCAAATCGTGTGATGACATCAGCAGATGTGTTTCTGTAGGACACTGTCCAGGTGATGTGGACAGTTTTGATACTGTATCCTTTGGAACGTTCATAGGAACCTTGGTGGTAACAGTTATTTGCTTTGGAATCTTGGGTGTTATTCAATGGCAACGATCACAAAGACAAATGCGATCCCAAGTCCGCGGAATTATGGCCGAATACATGCCGATCGACGGCAAAAATAATGTTGAAACTGTGGGGATTCCGATGGATGACGAAGATGATTTAAATGTCGAGATTTCGTAAATCATATTGCGTGATTTAAGAACGTCTAGATTGCGTAATGCAGTACACAGCATTTGAAGGTACTACCTTCAGGGAGCGTTCAAACAGAATATTTTGTGAAGTGATTGCATCGTTCCATGTCTATGAGAACATGGCTTAATTGCATTGCTTGACGAAGACGACGCGATTCTCAACCAAAAGAAGCGGTTGACCATCGATGTGATCCATAAATTGTTAGGGACAAAGTCCAAATTAAAAATTCAGTAATAGCAACTAGTGTTGTACAGGTTCAACTTGTAGCATCTTATCATTGCTTTTCGAAAACCAGAGCTGGACAAACTCAACCAGCCTTAGAAGTCGATCAACTCGGGAAAGTCGATAATCATATCATTTTTCGACATGACTTCATTTCGCTCACTTGGTGTCCATAATGCCTCCACCGCGTTGACACAATATCCGTCGTCGATCAGGCAATCACTCCCAATACTTGATAAGACTTCTTTTGTTTGCGCAATAGAATAGCCTGCGCCATCAAATCTACGAAAGGAAATAGCGAAAGAAAGAAAATCGAGCTAGCAATGAGTGACAAAGATAGAGAACGATTTTATGGTTGACTCTGCCTCGAACAAGCCGCACAATAATACTTACTTCGTTGAATCTCCTTGAATCTCCAACACGAGACTCACGACGACCAGTGTCGGACCTCCTTCCTCCTCGTCATCTTCATCCGGAACATATTCCTGAATAGCAGATCGAATTCATTCCAAGATCGTGAGACAACCAATATCCGAGACAGATCGATCGCTGCTAAATAATTCTCTCGAAAACCTGGGTCGAGATCTTTCACATACCTTGTCAAACTTGGTCGCGATGTTGTTCGCGAGCTCGTTGTAGTAGCTCTCTGCCTTACCGGCATCGTTCTGACTGAACCATTTGCTAGTGCTGCAAGCCGCAACCCAATCGTCCGATTTTCGCATCAAATCCAAACAAACATCATTCGCCATTCTTGCCAGATCTTCGTTGGCGTCACTGTCGAGATTCGAGTGATCCTCCAGCAGACCGAAGATCGAAGTATCCGAAGCTCGATCGTTACTTCGAAGGGCCACCTGGACCGATCCAACGGTGATTCCCTTTCCGAGCATGCCCTCCTCTTCGAACATCTTGTCGAACAAAAAGGTCTGCGTAGACGAACCGTAGCTGCGTGTGCTTTTGGTGGGGGCCATGAAGGCCGAGGCCGAGGAGGTAAATAATGCCAGGAAGAAGCCACTTCGAATCATCGTTGAACTGTATCGAGATATGGGAGGTATGCCTGTTAAAAGAAGGAAAGTACGCGGATGGTGCAATGCGAACGGTGATGAAAATGATGATGAGATAGTGAGTTGTCTGGTTGTTTAGAATGCGTACCGCCATAGACGACTGTTGTGTGAGTCGTACGGTACGGTAGTTCAATACATCGGATGTGGAAGAAATCATATCCTAAAAAATTCTCGTTTTGGCAACTGCTTCGTTCAGCGTGCGTGTTCAGTAGTGTACGGTGTCGTGTTGCTACATGTAGGTAATCGACCGTACGATACGATACGGTCTTCGACAAATAATAGTGGCAGCAGTTTGTATCGCAAAAGTCAATGAGTGGTACATATGTTACGTACAGCTCCTACAATACTACTACCTCCGTCCCACAATAATAGTATACTTTGCACCTCTTGGGTTGGAATAAGCTCAATTTTTGGGCGATTGGATTGCTTTTTTTGCACTAAACAGATCTATTACACTGTTATAAACTGTTATACAGTCATGTAGATTGAATATAGTCAATGTGTCTGACGTACTTGCAATAGCTACTTGTTAAAGGGGTCCATTTTTGGCATATCAACAATGTGATTTTACTGTCAGCACCAGTTTGTTCTTGGTTCTACCTACTGGTCACTTAAAGACAGGACATGTTTATTTTAAAAGCCCAGACTGAGAGCTTTATCATGATATCTTTATTAAAATTATTGGGAATGTTTTATGCAGTCTTTAGTTGGTCACAAGAGAAAGCAAAAAACTGCTTGGGCTTGTTGTTATTCGGGTGTGTGCAGTTTTTTTTCAATTTTGAGCTGGAGAACCGATGCGAAAAGAAAAAAAGTGCTGTGCGCAGGTGCAAAAATGATCCCCATGTTATTTTCACCTGATAATTTTCACTCTTGATTTCACAAAACCTCCAGATTTCCTCTTTTTGATTCAATTCTTTCCATTCAACTGACTAAAACCGGCTTCTTTGCTATCCAAGTGACTCACTTGGACTCGCCTCGCGCTTCCACCACTAAGAGGGGGGAAGCAATCCTTGCACTTTGACTAAGAGGGGGGAAGCAATCCAACAACTTACCTTGTGTCTCTATTGCTTCCACTAAGAGGGGGAAGGGATCCACCGGCTTGCCTTGCATCTCCGTTGCTTCCACCACTAAGAGGGGATCAATCGACTTGCCAGCGCCTCACGTCTCCATTGCTTCCACTAAGAGGGGGGGAGCAAAGGACTACTTCCACTACTTGCCTCATGTCCTCGCCTTGGGCTTCCACTAAGATGGGATCCAAACTTACAATAGTAGTTGTAGTACTTGTAGTACTTATTCTACATATTCTAGAGGGCTATTCCATACTGGACAATTATTTTGGGAAAAATAGAGTACTGCATAGTAGTAGTGTACTATTATTGTGGGACGGAGGTAGTAATTTACTAGCACCTGTATGTACATTTCAATTGGAACCCTTGGGTACGTACTACATACATAATTGTAGGAGATTGGAGATGGCTGAATTTAAAATTCTTGCCCAACCCCATTATCCTTCAGTTTTTGTGCGTCAAGAACCATCATCACCTGTAAATAAGCACAGTGACACAGAAACATGGTATTACCCCCAGCTGGTGACACCCTAAAAAATTAAAATGTCAAAATTTGGGTCATTGGACTGTTGAACTCTTCTTCATTTCTTTATCTTTCTTCTTACTATTCTAATGATCTGGTGCTTGGTGGTCTCTTCTACTAATGACTCCTCCTTTGTTTAGTACTAACAGTTATCATCATACTACTATTGGAGATATGGTGACTGACAACAAGAATTTGTTTAGGAGTTAGTTACCAGTAGGTCACTGGTGGTGGCTCCTACTAGCACCTGAACCAAAGAACTGCCCATTCAGGGCAGGCATATTCTTGCTCCACACATGGTTTTACTCTTCTTAATAGGGACCAAACAGTGCATGATTGCTGCAGCTGTCAACAATTAAAAATACTTTTCTGGTCACCAGCACCAGTACTCATCCTTAATGCTACTACTACTACTACTACTAGTAGTAGTATTAATATTAACACTACTACTTTGCTACCAGCAAGCAATTCAGTGAGCACTACTACTACATTGCATCATCAGCACCTACATTGCAAGAAATGAAGCCATGTTTAGAGCTCAGAAATAAGAGGTTCTCACTGCTACTAGTACTAGTAAAAGAAGCAAACAAGAAATGCAAGATGTCAAATAAGTGGAGGGCAATTATGAGGAGGAGGAGGAGATACAAAACAATCTGGTGAATCACCAGCAGAACAATATCCTGTCATGATTGCTGTTCCCAGAGCTTGTAAATAAGAGCAAAAGTGGCTCAGCAGCAACAGCAAGAACTGCACACAGCATGCTAAACACCTTGGAGGAATAGCAGCAAGCAACAGCAGCAATACATCATCACAAGGGTGAAAGCAACAATGAAATCCATTCTTCAGTGACTTTCAAGACCAAAAGCGAAATGCCATCAAAGTGCATGGAAGGACACATAACAAACAGAGCACAACAAGCAAATAATGATAATTCAAAAGGTTCACCTTTTTATTGTGAAGGAATCTGCACCAACAGTTCTACAAGTACAAGTTGATAATCTGGGAGGAACAGCACCTGTTGACTAGTGCCAAGAGCTCTACTTTTGAAAGGAAAACAATGATTTGTGCAGCCATAAGAGATATGTTTTTGCTTCAAGTCATAGATTCCCCAGGAATCAAAGTGATCAAGTGAATAGAGCTGTCAACGTCTACTACCCAGTGTATATGCTGATATCACATACCCTTATCCAGGAGATAATAGCACCATGAAGCAGCATAAGACTGAAAGAGCAATGAAAGCACAGGAATTAAATATAATATTAAGATTTTTTTAGTACTACTAGTAGTGATTGGTACCAACAATTTAAATGTGATAGGATGAGCCCAGAAGCAAGCAAGAAAAAGGTACTACAATTAATATTCTTGCAGTCCACTGCAAGAAGAATAAGAAACACCACCACCACAACAACTTCATATAATTTTCTTTTATGATCATCAAATCTGAAGAGCTAGTAGCTTAGAGGATAGCGACAGGAAGAAGAATGTTCAACAAAAACTAGAAGAAGTCGACACTCATCGCTGTGAATTTGGTTTATCATGCGCTGACAATTCTCCGGTGTTTGTATTGGCCACTGAACAGAACCGTGCGCTCGTCACGAAACCCCACTACTTCGTTGCTGTAGCAGCACGCAAACAATCCGCCAGTTCCATTGCCATTCGACGGCATTCCTTCCGCAGCTTGGAATCGCTGGATACTATTCGACGGGCCTCTCTATGGTGGCTCGCTACCTCTTCTCCGTATTCCAACGCCTTGTCGACGTAGAAAAAGGATTCGGCCCAGGAAGCGCAGAGAGCTTTTGGGTACCCATTCTTCGTTGCTTCGCCGGCACCGAATTCGCGTCGTGGAAGCTCGTTGTGTGTCGCAAAGAAGCCACTATCGTTTTGTTCGCCACCACCGATGCCGGCGCCGCCGTAATATTCCAGCGCTTGGCGGGGACACTTTAGCATGCTAAGACATCTTTTTTCGGTGAGGGCTTCGTGCACACATTCTTCCCCTCGGTTGTTCCCGTAAACGTTGTAGCAACGGGATCGTCGCTCCGAATAGACCTTGCAATCCGCCATGGCACGAACGGATGCCTCCCTCTTGCAACGGTGGTCGTTCTATAGTTCCTTCCTCTCAACCCCACAAGTGCACGAGCTATGCAGCGGCATTCTTCTCTACAATTTGAATGGTTCGGTGGCCCCGCATCCGACCCTGGAGGTTTCTCTACAAAAATCGCCGGTCGACAATCTGGATGGTATGCGCCCCTGCTCGTTTGCGATTCCTTTCAGTTATCAAAAGGATAAGACTATCAAACACGATAAAGGGTTGCGGGGAGCAGAAGGGTCGATTTTTGACGGAGGGTTGCAATGCCCGTCCGGTGCCTTGCACTATCGGCAATTTTGTTGCGTATGTTGAGACGAAAACAGAATTTACCGTTAAGAACTCGTGCGAACTTCACTTGGACACAAAGGCCGTCCGCAGACAGATTCAGACAGCCAACAGCAGATAAGACTTCAAAGACGTACGGTAGGATATTGATTGAAGAAGGCGATGGAAGAAACCACAAGGAAGTACGAGTACCAGTAACCGTTCCATAATACGTACGCTCTTACTGTATTTATGTATTCGTTTCAAATTTCAAATCCAAGTCATAAATCTAGCGTTGCGTTACGGTACCACCCAATAGCGGAGTGAGGACGAAGGGTCATCATTATCTACGGCCGGTCGCGGGAAAGCAAAACTGTGTTTAAAAACAAAACAAAGACCTCGGAAACTCTCTTACAGTACGGAAGCTACTGTAGTACGCGTGAAAGAACTGCTAGATGTTTTACTACGTACGGTACGGTACGTACTGTTAGGTCGAGAACATGATACCCAAAAATTACAGGTTCGCCATGCGCATTTTGGTACCGTATGTTGGTACGTAAGTCATTTGACAGTAGATAATGTACCGACGAGCGCACTGCACTTCAAACAAATTCGCGTTGTCAAACCGAACGAAATCGAAACCTCATGCCCCGGCTTCCGGCTTTCTAGCCGCGGTCACCAAAAATTTTCGAAGGCCTTTGTCCGCACGGTACTGTGAACAGAGGCAACTTCCAAGAACATAAAAAAGAACAACAACGACGACACCACCATTAAAACAACCCAACAAAGTTCGAAAGAATCATGTTGTCTGTTCTTGCTGCTGCACCATTCTTGCTGTCGCTATCGACGGTAACAGCCACAACCCCTGACCATGTCTCGAGCCGCCTGATGATTCACGTGAGTTTGGATGTGTTGATGTGGTAGAGCAGAATTTTCGTCTTTTATTAGTCGTGCATCTCTGCGTGTGTACAGCTCAGTACTGATTCTACGGAAGAAGCAGTTTGACCCGAGGAATAAGAACGTCGACGCAGCAGCCCTGTTTGGTTTGTGACCGGTAACCGCGTGGATCGGAAAGACGTTACCGAAAGCCCCGGGCGTGGCCAAAAACCACATTGTATGGAATCGGGTTCTTGTCGTTCTGGACGAGAACTCCATCGTTGTCTGTTGCTACCAGAATGAGCAGCGTAAGACGGTCATGGGCTTCGCCCGTTCTGTTCCAGAAATGTCTCGCGTGCAGCGGGTCTCCCTCCACCGTTCGGAAAAGAGGCACAAAGACCGCCGGGGAGTCGTCCAACCCCGCATCCGCGATAGACAACGCTTGAATGACCAATATCTCACACCGCTGCAAATCGGTCCTCTTTCTCTGAAAAATGATACCAAACGCACGCTCAAATTTTCTTCCCACGGTTTTATCGCTTCAATAGGTCCCGCACAAACTCTTCGTAGCGGAAGGGTATGACCACAGAGAGGCTCTCTTTGGAATCCCACCATACGGTGGATCGATCACGCAGAACGTTTATTACGCCGACGACCAATTGTGTGACCCAGTCGTCGACACCACGAAAGGATACCCCCGTCGAGAAGAAGACGCGAATGGCAAAATGGAGGAATGGAAGGCGCCGTACATTCTCATGGTAGACCGCGGCGACTGCACCTTTGTCAAAAAGGTAAGGATCCATTTCGTTTGAACGCTGCTAGTCGAATCCATCTCTACAAAAGAGTACAATGAGTACACGACTGACACAAAGATATTTTGTCTCCTGTTTCCATTTTTTTCCTCGACGATTGTGATACGTTCTCGAATTAATAGGTCCGCAATGCCCAGCGTGCCGGTGCTGCCGGTGTTATTATTGCCGATAACACCTGCCTTTGTTCAGATGCTCGTTGCATCGAACTTTCGGACAACCCTACCTGCGAAACGTCGGAGCCCATCATGGCAGACGACGGATCTGGTTCGGACATTTCGATCCCGTCGATGCTCATGTTCAAACACGATGCCGACATGGTCAAGGATCAACTCATTGAGGACCAGCCGGTGCAACTAGAAATGGCTTGGTCCCTTCCAAACCCCGATGACCGAGTCGAGTACGATCTCTGGACCACCCCCTCTGAGAAAACCAGCAAGAAATTTTTGGAAGAATTCAAACCCGTGGCCAAGGCTCTGGGGGACAGTGCCTATTTCACACCTCACCAGTACATCTACGATGGGATCAAAACCAACTGCCGAGGAAATGATGGGGAGAACTTTTGTTATAATTTGTGTACCAACAACGGCAGATATTGCGCAACCGATCCCGACAACGACCTCGACCATGGAATCTCTGGTGCCGACGTAGTGAAGGAATCCCTCCGTCGATTGTGTATCTGGAAGCATTATGGTGAATCGGATGGAATCGGCGAAGTGTGGTGGGATTATATCATACAATTCATGGATCGATGCAACACACCCGACTACTTCATGAACGAAGATTGTGTCAACGATTGCTACAAGCGCGCAAAGGTTGACAGGGACAAAATCGAGAGATGCATGAGCGACAGCGGTGGATTAAGAAAAGACAACAGCAACGCGCTGTTCGATTCCGAACTCGAACTACAGGAGCAGAGAGGCGTTGTTGTCTTGCCCACCACATTTGTGAATACCGCCGCCATGCGGGGACAACTCACCGTCGGTACCGTTTTCGGAGCCATTTGCGCCGGATATGCCGAAGGAACCACGCCTGCCATATGTGAGACTTGTTCCAAGTGTTCGGATGTTGTTGCATGCGCCACGAAGGGCAAGTGCCAAGATTCCGGATCGAGTAGCGGACAGGTATCGGCGCACACGTTTGGATTCACGATCGTCTTCATGGCGATGGCCTTTGCCGGAGCCGGATACTGGCATTATCAAAAGACACGGGACGACATGAGAGAACAAGTGCGAGGAATCTTGGCCGAATACATGCCATTGGAAGACAACGATGCCGACGGCGGACCCGGTCCAATGGAGTTTGCGATGAGAGGCGGGAACACTCCGCTCTTTGCATAAAGGGCACTTGCGAACGATGATTTGAAAGGAATGGGGAGCAACTCTTGAACCCGCAGGTGTTCTTCCCGGAACAATGATTGGAATGGAAATACTCTTTGTCTCTGTACAATAAAAATGCACGGCGGGATCATTCTTCTTTACACACTTTAGAACACACCCATCCAGGCAGAATTTATAAACGAATAGCATTTATCGATACCGCTAACATCTGTGTTTTGTAGTACTGTAAGCTTAGCAACCCAATTTGGGCTGGGTACACAACAGAAAGAATTCAGCTTGTAAACGACGTCCTCACGGGCGATCCGGCAAAACCACCGCGTTCCCGCTTCGTCGTGCGCCGGCGTGCCCTCTCGGCGGTCACCGCTCCGGACCGAAAGCCGGGACCAGCTCGAGCGGCCTTCCGAACCGCCCGGGGGAAAACATCCCCAGGTCCACGAAGGGCTGGGAGCTTCCTCTCCCCCCCGCGGCGGCAATCTCGTGGGCCATGGCCTCGCCGGAGGCGGGCCCCAGGAGGATCCCCCAGCACGTGTGCCCGGCGCAGACGTAGGTCCGTTCCTTCCCCGGCACCCTCCCCATCATGGGGATCCCGTCGGCCGTGCCCGGGAGGTAGCACGCCTGTTCCAGGGGCGCTTGGCGGCCGTCGTCGCCGTCGTCTCCCAACACCAGGTAGCTGGTGCTCGCGCCGTCCGCAAAGGACGACGCGGCCCGCACCGACTCACGGATCCGGTCGATGGCCTCCGGCCGGACTTCTTCCTCCCCCGGGTGCTCCGCGACCCGCACCGGCGGGTCCGGAAAGCCCGTGCAGTAGGCCGTCGAGTCGCCCCGGACGTAGACCTCGGGATCCCCCAGGCCCGAAAAGAAGACGCACTGGTGGAGGACCCTGGTGGTGGGAACGACCAGGGAGTGGTACTTGGTTCCGTACATGTTGGTGGCCGTCCAGGGCCCGCACGAGTACAGGAGGGCGTCCCCCTCCAGGAGGCTCCCGTCCTCCAGCCTGGCTGCCACCGCCGCGTCGGCACCGGCGTCTCCGTCTTTGTCCTCCGGAGCGACGACCCTCCCGCGGACCAGCTTGCTCTCCGGCGCCAGCTCCAGCACCCGCTCCCACATGGCATCGCAGAGCTTCTTCGGGTGGACCTGGGCGATCGTCCGGGTCCCACCGAGGACCGAGGCGTCCCCCATCGCGTTGGCTCCCTCCGCCCACTCGATGCCCTCCAGCTTGCGGCCGGCCGGACGCCGGCCCCCGTTTTCCCCCACCGGGACGGAGACGCACTCGAGCCTCCGGTACGAGATGGTGTCCGCCCCGAGGTCGTCCGCGAGCTCCTCGTGCAAAGCAAAGGACCGGCGGGCCAGGGGGCCGAGGGCCGGGGAGTTGTCGTTCCAGTCCAGGGCCAGAAAGCCGCCCGCCTTTCCGGAGGCCGCGGGGGCGATGGTCCCCGTCGGATCGACCAGGGTGGTGGCGACCCCAAAGTTCTTGGCGAGGTAGTAGGCCGTCGACACGCCGATGACCCCCGCGCCGGCGACCACCACGTGCGTTACGGGGGGTTCGTCGCCCGCGCCGCCGGTGCCGGTGGACGACCGCATCGCCGTTGTCGTTGTCGTTGTCGTTGTCGTTTTCGTTTTCGTTTTCGTTTTCGTTGTCGTCTTGGCCGTCGTTGGGGATGCCCTTGGAGCCGGGAGGTGGGTGGTACGAAATGCGTCCGCCGTTGCCAGCAAAAACAGCAATGCCACAGATGCCACACGCCGCAAGTCGGTCTTCTGGAACGCTCGGATCATCGTTCGTTCCGGCGTATGGTTGTCTTCGTTGCCCCAACGAGGTGACAGGATGTTTTTGTCCCATCGCATCGCTCGTGCCTACCGGTATTCATCGAGTAGTACGGTGAAGGTACGACGTGTACGAGTAGGTTGATCGAGAACGCGTTCTTGGGGAAAGATTTGGGATTTTGGATTTTCAACTCTGTTCCGAAAAAGGATACGGCATTGCGATTCGAAACAGGTTATGGGTTTGAATTTTCACGCAGCTGATCGCATGTTTGTTCTCGCCACAATGATCTGTCATGCCATGTGGAGTACTACTTCATTCCGAGAACAATTCTCTGTTGCCCGTCATGCCCTTCGTTCCGAGAACAATTCTCTATGAGACGCCAGTATATTAGGATGTTTAATGCCATCATCATATACAGTAGTAGGAGCAAGAAGATGGGGTATGGAATTTGCATGTATTTCATTGGCTAATTATTTTGAGAGCTACTAGTAGTGCTAGTAGTACTAGGATCCGCGGTGCGAGGGCTGGTGCCCATCAGTAGCAAGGGATGCAATAGCTCGGGAGGTACTTTTACTCTGGTTCAACCCAACACCAACACCGAAGAAACCTCGGTGAAGTCCCAACTGTTTCGTGCAAGTGAGGCCTATCATGTTTCCTCCTGTAGAGTCGAGCAAAAACCCTACAAAAAGAAGAAGAAGACGATGAATCGGTTCTTCTTCTCGGCTCGTTCCCAAGATCCCATCCCTGCTACCCTGGCGGCCCGAGCCGTCGCTTCAGCAGTTCCATCGTAGCCTTCCACGACTCGGTTGCGGCGTGCTCGTCGTATCCAAAGGCCGGGTTGGGGTTGAAGTCCTGGGCCGGGTTCGTGAAGCCGTGCTTTGCTCCCTCGAACTCCGCGATCGCGACGCGGTACGAGCCTTCCTCCATGGCGGCTTTCGCGGCGTCCAGGTCCTCCCCCGACACAAAGGGATCGCTCCCCCCGGTGCAGATCAGGACGTCTCCCACCGGTGCCGGCGGAAGGATCCCCCGCGGCCCGTCGCCCGGATCGCCACCGGTGGCCGGGGATCCCGGTGGATCCCGCCGGTAGACCCCGTGGTACGACACCAGGGCAACCGCGGTGGGGCCCTCTTCCGTCCCGCCCTCAAGCGGCCGCCGGAGGCCCGAGAGCTCCAGGATCGGGTGGGCACCGAAGCACCACCCCAGGCCGGCGAGCCGGTCCGGGTCGACGCCGAGGCGGTCGTCCCCGGAAAGGGCCTCCACGGCCGCTTCCACCCTCGCCCGCAGGAGGCGGGCGTTGTCCCGAAAGAGCAGCTCCTTCTGGCGGTCGAACCGGGTGCGGTCCCCGCCCGGGGTCCAGGCCCAGCCGTCGGGGTCGGACAGGAGGTCGCAGACGAGGACGACGCAGCCGTCCGGCCCGAGGTCGCCGGACACCGCCAGCTGCTCCGCCTTTTGGAACAAAAAGACGTCCTGCGGGCCGGCCGCGGTGTGGAAGAGGAGGATTCCGGGCCGGGGGGCCCCGGTGGAAGCGGTTCGCTCGATCGGCCGGACGGCGTGGCCGTAGAGGGCCGTCCCGTCTTGGTCGCGGTAGACCCACGGCGAGGTTTCCGCCCTTGGGCCCGCCGGGTTCGTCTTCCACGAGCCCAGCACCGCCCCCAGGTAGGCCTCGTCCTTGGCGTACCGGCACCCGTCGTCCGGGGACACGGGGCTCGGAAAGAGCTCCGGCCCCAGGGGCCTCCAGCGCACGGATTCGGTCGCGGGGGAAGACGGCGACATGGGGACCGGGGAGGTTCTTTTCGAAGCAGCGGTGGAAAAGGCCTCCCTCGGTGCAAACGATCGGGCGCCGGCAAGCAGCGCGACGAGCACCGTGCAACAGAGGCCGTATGCAACAAGAGCAGCGACCGACGGCGTGATTCGGGGCAACGAGTTTTGGCTCGCTCGCTGCCGGAACAAAAGGGGCATGCTCTCTGGGCCCTGCGCTGCGCTGCTTGCCCTGCGTTCCGTTGCTCTTTGCTCTTTGCTTGCCCTTTTGGCTATCTAAACGTAACAAGCACGAGTGTACTGGATACGCAGCAATGGTTCGGGATCCGTTGTGTTTGTTCTGCGTGTTCTGCCTCGGCTTGGAGCTTCGACCGATCTTTTGATGGGAGAGGATCGTTGTGAATCGTTTCGTTTGGATTGGATTTCGAGATTTCTTCGTTGATTCTTGGTGGCGGGTGGAAGAAGCATCGATCACAAGGTACGTACGGTATGTAGTATGGTACGCAAGTATGAAGAGTAATACATGAGTCAACCTACCGAGACAAAAACCACGCTACGTACGTACCATTGAAAATAAAAAGTCATAAATTCTCGAAGCCCCCCCGCTTCCGGACTTCATTCAGCTTAAGATTACAGTGAGGAGGTACGTACCGTAAGCTTCATAGCGAGCAGGGGATGTTCGAGTCGTCGAATTCGCAACGTCCATCGTTCTGTGCGGTACGAGTACCTGGCAGGGTACGGTACGGTACGATACTATGCCAAGGAAGGGCAACCCCTCTTGAGCCCACCTACTTACTGCAGGGCACGTACAGAAACAGGAGACCTTCAGCGAAGCACATCAGCAACGTGTACGGATGCCGTAACATACGTACAATACTTTAGGGCAAACCGCTTGTCTTGTACTTCTACCGTATTTCAGTACCGTACGGTACGGTAGGTTGCATCGTTTGCTGTCTGTATCGGCTGAAGCTCCCTGTTGTGGAACTAGCCAACAGAGTACAGAACGGTACAAGCGGTGTTAGTTTCGATCGGAGAGAGCCGACTCTGCTTCTGCACAGGGAAACGATACACCCAAGCAACCAAAGCATCGAACACAAGGGCAAGCTTGCATTGCACCACGAAAATCCACCAAGATGTTGGGACGAACCGCCGCCGCTCGTCTCGCGCAGCGAGGTGCCCGTTGTTCTCCCGCTGCCCACCGCCGGGCCTTCGGGTCGACCACCAGCCTCGGCGCCACGCCGCCCGGGGACGACAAGCCGGATCTCTTCCTGCCCAAAATCACCGACCGGAGACTGAACGAGGGCGGACCGGGTGGTCGCCAGTCCAACGCCGATCTGAGGGTCGCCATTTTTGGTGCCACGGGATTCATCGGCAAGCACCTTTGCCACCAGCTCGGTACGTATCGTCTCTCTCGTCCCGCACGGTTGCGTCACACGCACCACTCGTGGAATCCAATCAATAGACAGACAGACAGATAGACAGATTGATTGATTGATTGACAAACAGCACGCTGGCGAATTTTCGTTTCGGATCCCTCTCGATTTCGAGAGATTTATACTCTCTAATGGATCGGGGGATATCAACTGTCGGCGTACGATAGGAAGTTTTCGCACGGTACTTTTTGATGCCAACTGTCCCTAACTTGAAATGGTGTCATGCCAATTTTGTTTGTTTTGGTTCTGCGATTCTACTAAAATTCGAAACTTCGTCGCGTGTTGTCTTCCATCTTGGGCCTCTGCTGTTGACCTTTCATGCGTTCCAGGGCACAATGGTGCCTACGCATACATCGGAAACCGAGGTGACGAGGCCGAACACCGAGAACTGAAACCGATGTTCGATTTGGGACACACCCGGTTCGTATTTTACAGCCCAAACGACGTCGACTCCATGAGGGAAGTCATTGGGGATGCAGACATTGTCATCAACCTGATCTCAAAAACCTATGCGTCGGGACAACCGGTCCAAACCGACAAATTCCCTTTTATCGGTTGGCAAACCAACCATTCCCTCGAGGATGTCAACGTCAGAATCGCGAAACAAATCGCGGAACTCTGCGTAGAGATGCAGGTCGATAACCTCATCCACGTATCCGCCCTGGGCATTTCCGAGGACCACCCCTCGGAGTGGGCCCGCACCAAGTGGGCCGGGGAACAAGCCGTACGCGAAACCTACCCGTGGGCCACGATCGTCCGCCCGACCCAGTTGTTCGGAAGCGAGGACAAATTTCTCCACTATTTTGCAAACATGTCGAAGATGTACGGCTTCATTCCGGTCTGCGGGGATGGTTCGGTACTGACGCAACCCGTCTGGGCCCCCGATGTTGCAAAGACGATTTCTCGCATCACCGACGCTCCCGAGAAATTCCAGGGCCGCACCGTCGATTGCTTCGGTCCCTCCGATTATACCTACGAGGAACTCGGAAAGTTTGTTTTGGACCTCACGGAACAAGACAAGAAGATCATGCACATTCCGGAGAAGCAGTATATCATGATGGCGAAGGCGTTGGGCTACCAATCCTTTGTGTCGTTCAACGAAGACATGGCAAAGTTATGGAGCAGAGATATCGTCCCACCCATGACACAAGAAGAATACAGGAACCAGCCAGAGGAAGGAAAAATTCTTACCATGGAAGATATTGGAATTACCGCAACTCCAATCGAGAAAGAGGCATTCAGTTACCTTCATCGATTCCGAACTGCTGGTCATTTCGGACGCGTCGACGGATACCATTGAGTCTAAGGTACTAGTTGTGTTCATTGACCCTCGTAAATCAAAACGCAAACTCTACACGTTAGTTAAGGAGTACCGTAAAATAAAAATCTACCAAAATTCTGCATATATTAGATCTGTTCCGAGCACAAACATACGGAACAGCCAAAACCATCGTGACAAGTGTTTCAAAATAAATGTCGTCAATCATCCGAATGATCCCACGGATGTATACGGATAACATTTTTTTTAGGTGTTCTCAAGAACTCTTGCCTTGATACTGTACCTTTGCAGAGCAGCGAATGCACAAAAGGAGCTGTCATGCAAGTCCGAGCTCATCTTTTTTTTCTCGATGCATCCCACGCGGTACTTCGATATTCTCCCTTGAGACACGCGCAACTGCTACGATGGGTTACATTCATGCCTGTTTCGTCCTCGCTCCCGCTTTTGTCAATAATTTTTGATATCGAGAGTCTTGCCTCGTTTGTCATCGCCCTGGCTCTGCTTCGCTTTCGATAATCCCTTACCGATAGTTCTACGAGTTTCCAAATTTCCTCGTAATTTGTCACTTCATTATAGAATAGAGTATTTCTGTCATACATCATGAATCGAAAATTTTGAGAGGGTAGTTCCTCAATAACTCTCTGTGTAATGTCATATATCATGCCTTGGTTTTCTAAATCGACTTTTCTGTGTTTCGTATGTATTTCTCGAAGAAAGCCCCTGAATTCGATATTCCCCGGATAACTGTATGCGCATTTCCCAAAAAGAACGCAATTGATTTCTGGGCACTCGACGCCTGGGAAAGACATATTCACAACATTATTCGGTCTCATGCTTTGCTCACGAAATTGATCTATTGCTTTTCGTACAACGATTAGCCTGTTGTGGTTTTTTAATTTGATTTTATGTGTGCAAGTTCTTGGAATGTCTTCGGTGGGAATTCCAAAGCAACGAAGTTTGTAATCACATTCCATAGGTGTGCCAACATGTATTCTCAGTATTCTCCTTCCATTCTTCCCTAGAAAGAAAAGAGTGCAGGATTTGACCAGATGGTACACCGGGTCGTCAGGAATACAGAGATGAGTCGCCGACCAACGCAAAGGAACTGCTGCGAAGAACCGTTTGATGAGCTTTGAAATTACCCGTAACTCTTTCCACATAAAACTCTCCGCCTCAATCGTGAAGGATCCCAGTGACACTACTCCACGATGTTGAGATGTAACATCTTCCGATAGTACCGAGAAGCATAAGTAGATACTGACTCGAAACTTTTCGAATTCCGTATATCTAGATCCGCCATAAGATCCCAACTGAGCTAAAATTCTTCTCCCTATTCGATCTCGGGAAGGTAAAATTTGTATGTAACCTTCCTTAAGAAATTTCATTTCGTTTTTTGTCAAGTCGTTTATTAGCAAAGGTCTCAAGAGTGATTTTTCCCCGAATACCTCGAACAAAAAAGAAAGGCAATTGCAATACCGTATTGCAGCATTTTGGATGTCGTATTGTTCAGCCCGAATAAACCGAAATCGAAACTCAAGACTCACAATGTATGAGCTCCCTAAATCTAATCCTAGTTTATAGGCCTCTTTGTCCTCGGTCGGGATGTTGGTGTCGATTTCTGCCTGGAACATACGCATATAATAGTCATATTGCTTTTCCGTCCAATTTTGTTCTGGATTGGGATGAAACGAAACCGACACACCATGTAGTTCATCATTGATTACTTCGCGCTCATGAACATTTATTTCGTACAATTCTTTTGCCCAAAGCTCGTCAATTTTACCAAGAACAGCGGGATCGTTGTCAACAAAAGAATTTGATTGCATGCTGGTCAATGTATCAACGCCTGTCACCCCTTGCCAGCGTTTTTCCAACAATCGCGAGCAGCCAGCAATATGTCGTTCGGGAACACAAACTGCAGCTGTAGTCTTTGTTGTTCTCTTCCCTTCTGCGAATAAGAAATTTCTACAACACTCGAAACGATGAAATGGCCTTCCCAGTTACTAATCTCCTCCATCTGTAACACCAACTACTCTTCTATCATCCAGATGCGATTCATTCTGTTCCTTTATTTCATCTTTTATCGTATCGTTCTGTTCACAACTACAGTACTTAGTATAAGTTCTACTTCTACTTCACAATCAATAAGCCTGCTGTACTGTTAGGAAACAAATGTTCACTGGGCTCTAGCTTCCCCTCGACCTTATATAAAATATGTTATGTATTTTACATATTCTTTAATTAAAACTAAAAGGATAACGACGAATGAGTGATTGGGGGTCATAATTGTTGAGGTGTGTGCGTTTTTCGTTGTTCTTGCATCTCTCACCACGTATTTATAAATAGACTCTGGTGTGCCAAAGAATCTCTTACTTCGGAAGTACTTTACGGTACCTCTCTTTTTGCATCATAAGTACTGTACTTAATTGCAACGCGCGACGAAAGCTTTTGCACATTCGTTTTCAGTTCGGTGCCAGTTTTAAAAATAAAGCATCAGGTCTCATTGTTCAGCTCTTTTTTGTACGGTAGTCGTACCAGTATATCGGTAATAAAATGCGTTAACCGTAAGAATCCTACCGCGCTCTACTTGAAAAAAAGTAATTTTACTGAAGGGATAGAGCCAAAAATTATTACTAGTACTAGTAAGAAGCCCAGTATTCACAGTAATTACTGTGCACGAGTTACGTGTACTCTTAGCATGTTTTAGTGTATAAAAATTGAAATTATGATTAAGATTATCGAACCTTGACGTGAGATTTCCGAAGTTCCGATTAGCTCCTCGTGTAGATCTGGTACTCAATCTACACTGAGTTCTTACTATTCGGAACTCGTGACGTCTATGTTCTTCGTAAGATATTCTAACTCTAGATATCTTGGACCTCTTATGATCCTCGCACCTCTTACGATGGATCCTATGATATATACATAAGAAGGATACCTTAAGGCACGTACGTAGGAAAGGTATGTTCCTTCATTCCTTTCTTCGAAGCTTCGTACCGTACGTATACTTCCGATACAGTACGTACGTATCCATTGCAAGTACTGCAAAGTGTACCATTATTGTGGGACGGAGGCAGTAGTTGTTAATCTAAGAAGAATTAGGGTCAGCCTTGACTTTCTTGTGAAATGCTGAAGGTCATTCACTAGCTATTCGTGACAGCCTCCTCAGAAGAATAACGGGAATCAGCCTTTGTTATTGGTGGGAATCACACGCAGTACCGTAACGCAACGGTCTTGTGGGTTTGTTTTCGGGAATGTACCACTATTGCAAATGATGTCCTGGGGCCTGTAATGTAGCAAACTGAGTGTATATCCACTGAACCCTCTTCGCGACCAAAAGACCCGTCGATGTTCGTCGAAAAATAAAATATCACATCGACTTATCAATCGCCGAAAAGAAAGAACATATTGATAATGGAAGCGACAACAATAATTTTTCTTATATGCCTTCCTGAATTTATGCACTTCAAAACGACGAAGAAGATGAATTCATTGGAACCATTGATCTCATTGAAATGATAAGTACGAAAAGAGAATTGGGGGTTCGGAACGTTGCTGATCATCGATATTTACAGATGAAATTCATTGAACACGACGAGCATTTTCTTAAATCTCAAATAGAAAATATCATGACATTAATTTCTTAATATATATCAATAATGGTGGCTCATACATTCAATAGAATACCTTAAATAAAAAGTTCGAGATGGAAATTGTCATGATCATTTCCAATCTTATTGCTCTGAGTTTTTCTGAGGGTTGACTCTTATCAAACAAAAACCTCGAAAAACCGTACCACCGAAATTCAAAAGGAACAGCCGGGAGGAGTGTTCTAGTAGGCTCAATAGCGAATACACGCGTACCCAATACACACGCAGCAGCACTTCGGATGATAGTAAGAGTATGAAAGCTTGGAGAGCTTCTCCAAATTCTAACCGTTTACCCATGAAAAGTTCCTGCCATTCCTCCCGTGATTCCCTCGTCTTTGAGTTTCTCCCCGAAGCCACTAGAGAACTGTTTCACCGGAATTCGATCGACGCCATGGACGAGGACATAATGAGTTCCGACGGTGTCCACCTCGCCCATGTCTATCTTTCCCAGGCCACGAGCGAGACCGAAGACGCGAAAAACAAAAGCGAGCCCGATCAGTGTAGCGAGGGGGAAAGCAAACAGAGGCAAACACAAACGCCGGACGCAGCAAAACCGATCGATGGAAAAATCGCGAGCAACCACCTCGACGAAAACCTGTTGCAGGTTTATCGAAACAAACTAACGATTTTAACGGAAGCAAACACGGAAAAAGAGCGTCGGTTGGAGGAGTTGGAGAAAGAACACAACGACCACAATGTACAGCACAAGGAAGGCATATACTGGCTTCGATTGCAACTGGACACTACCCGGCGACAAAAGAAAAACGCCGAAAAGCGCCTGGCAGAGATGAAGAAAGAATTTCGAAAGCTCGGCGCAGGAGATGCATCAACGAGCGATGAAGACGATCTGACCATTGGTAGCGATTGGGACGAGAAAGACATCTTGATTGCCGAGTTGCGCGAGAGACTGCGAAAGAGCGAAGCCGGTTTCGGGGTGATGGAACGGCAAATGGCTACGATCGAAAGCTCGTCCGCACTGGTCATCAAGTCCCTAAAGGAAGAAATAGCCAACATCATGGAAGACCGAACCAGGGTGGAGCTCGATCTGCTCAACAAGCTCTCGGATCTCGACACCGAACGGCAACGAAGACAACTGGAATTCGCGCTCGAGCTCCAGGACAGGGACGAAACCATCGACGCCCTGCGGAGGGGCCAGCAGGCCTCGCTGTGCACGGCGGACGCGACGAGTTTCTCGGGCACCTACAGCGATGCGTCCTGGTGCGTGCACGGGGTCTCGTCCAAGAGCCGGTCGGAGAGCCACGCGGACGAATCGTTTTCGAACCACCAGCACCACCGGCCCGGGGGGGCCGAGCTGCACCGGATCCTCGAGGTCGCCTCGCACGACTCGGAGGGTGCGTGCGCGGGATACGGCGGCGGAAACGACTCGGGCAGGTCGGGCGAGCTCGTGTGGAAAGAGAGGCACCGAATCGACTCGTCGATCTGCAAGATGAAAACCGTCCTGGAGTCCACGAATGCCTCCATATCCAACATGGAAGGGATTGTGAAGAGCTTCGATCCGAACGACGACGCCGGCGGTGAAAACAAGGAGAGAGAAACCATGATGTCGATCCTCCAATCCGCCTCGCTCATAAGCGAGCAGGTCAAGCTTTCGATCTCGCTAATCGAGCTGAAGCTCAGAAACAAGTCCGAGAGCCTTAAATCGGGTGTCACAGTGAACGAAGGCCATCAGGAGTGTTCCTCGGTCGACGAAAAGACGATAGACACTATAGAAGAAATCGAAGACAATGCGCTTATCGAACTTGGAAAGGTGGAGGAAACATTGACCAACCAACTGAAAGAGTTGGAGGAACGAGCAAAGCAAGAACTGATGAACCAAAACCCCGATATAAAGAACGGGTCTTTGCCAAGTTTAGGAGACCATTGCCACAAGGATACCAGATCAAACACAGACGACACGCTGGTGATAAGCCGCGGGGTGCTACACCGCCTGGAAGAAGAACTCGTCCAGTTCGCCGAGTGCATGCAATCGAAGAACGACAAGATCGATGAACTGACGGCGGAAATCCGCAAGCAAAAAAAACGCGAACGCGATCTAAAAAAGGAATTGAAAGCAGCATCGAGAGGGACCAGCAGCGAACGCAGCAGCGGATCCAAAAGCACCCGAGAACACTACAGATCCAGGAGCAAGTCCGGAGATACCAAATCAACGAGGAGCAAGAGAATGCCCGAGGATAGAACCAAGGACCAGAAGGTCGAACCGAAGAATCTAACCCGCACGCGGACCTTTAGCCACCAGCCGATCGAGCTTCCCGCCGAGCTGCAGTCGAAGAAAGAGGTTCTGCAGATCACGTCTATCAAGCTCGCTCCCGATTTGTTGGTTCCCCGGGACCAATCCGCGACGATGAGACGAAAGGGCATGCCGGAAGTTTCTCTCCGGGGGGGCACGGATGCGCTCTCTCCGTGCAAGCTGACTTTCCCGAGGCACAACAAGAACCTGTCGGAATTTTTCTCGGCCACCAACCAGAAGCTCGCGACCGTCGCAGAAACGCCCTTGGACACCCTCGAGGGACCATCGAGGCACCTCTAGCAAGGCGCGACAGGGTGATGGTCTGTGGGGGTGAGGGAGGGCGGAGCAGACTCTGTCAATCGCCACGCGACTAAGGGGACACAGCGGGGAAGGGGAGGGGGATAGATCAACCAATTCGTTTCGATCATATTAGGTATTCGGCAAGTCTCGAATTGCAAGCGTCGCAATGCAATACTATAGTATACCATTTTCGACTCCAATGGATTATGAGTAAAATCAATAACACAGAAATCAATTTACACCGCCATCAATAGATATAGGCTTCATTAATTGTCATTGTCATGTTGAACAAACTCTGGCGAAACCAGGTAAACAAAATATGTATTGTTTAAAATTAAACTCTTGTTTTCCGATATCTTTTTGATTGCGATCTCAACTGTTTGTCTTTCCTAATGAGAATGTTCTCGAGCTCTTGTATTTGCTCCTTCAAATCTTTGATTGCCGTCGAAGACGACGATAGCGATTCTGGCGGCGCGCTGCACTCCGTATCCGGAGGCCAAATGTTTCGCGCTTGGTACGCAATGGCTTTCGATTTCAACAATGCTATCTTGCAATCCTTCAATTTTTCATCTTTGTCATTGCACGACAATTCTTTGCCGTTCTCCTCCTTTGTGTTGGTAGGACCGCCAGCGAGAACGTGCTTCAGTTCCAGGCTACGGATTTTCTCCTTCAGTTCATCTACACTGCGCAACAATTCCGTGTTCTGTTTTTCGTATTTTTCGACAACAAGGCTGCAATTACTATCGGTTTCCAGTGCCAGCTGCCCCCCGGCGGATTCGGCATCACCGGTGCTGCTGCTGGAATCGACCCTGCGTCGCAGGGATCGACGGAGCCATCGGTTCTCGTTTTCCAATTCTAGTATCCTATCGTTATGCCCCGTGCAATCTCTTTTGTATCGGTGTTCCAGGTCGGCATTCTCTGCAATCAGCTTCGCTATCAGGTTCTGCTGCGCCAAAATATCCGATTTCGGTTTCTTCCAGGCACATTCTTTTTTGTCCTCGAGAATCGCTTTTGTTTCCAATCCCATCTGATCCTTTGCATAGTTTGTAAAATGTATGTCGTGTGTTTCCAAATCGATTTCCAATTGGACCAAACGTTTTGAATATTGTTTGTGGACCTCGGATAATTCTTTGGCATGCCTTCTCTTTGTACGGACATGGCTGTCCAGCAAGTTTTTCAGTGCCTCTTTCAATTCGGCGGCCTCGGTTTCTTTCTTGCAAAGATCCGCAAGAATTATTTCTGCGGTTGACGAGACATCATCCCCTTCTTGGTGTTCCATGTTGTAAATAAAACCTTCTTTCAAAGTGGCATTAAATTTGTTTCTAGTTTTGCTGTAGCTGCGTTGTCGTGATTTCGGGGTACTTCCGTTCGAGTGCAGGTCTTCTACCGATATTCATTGCAACACGGTGGTTTTTGTTCGAGATTTTGTTCTTTTGAAGGAAGTGTCGATACCGTGAAGTCACACACAAAAAACAAAAATACAATACAGTAGGTAATAGAGCTATTAATGGTAAGTCCCTTCGTCGCAAGTTATTGGCAATCCCCGTACAAATACTAATAGAAATTTTTAGCTCATTTTTACAGTTAAAACCAGTTAAAAATGGCATCCAAGGGACGAAAATAAAAATATTTCCATTGTTTAATTTCTCGCTGGTCCTAAAATATTTCTATTAGTGCTCCTTACTACTGGGGATATAAAATCAGTGGTTACTACTTGAGAATTAATATTAGTGCTTACTACTGGATCACCTCCATTACTACTTACTAGTTGGGATGCCATAGTAGTGAAAACTGCAAACTGCTGGGTAAGGGGGTTCTGTTGATGCTGCGAGAGGAGAGCGAGAGGAGAGCAGCACCAACAGAACCCCCTTACCCAGCAGTTTGCAGTTTTCACTACTATGGCATCCCAACTAGTAAGTAGTAATGGAGGTGATCCAGTAGTAAGCACTAATATTAATTCTMAAGTAGTAACCACTGATTTTATATCCCCAGTAGTAAGGAGCACTAATAGAAATATTTTAGGACTTGGTAGTTTTTTGTGTGGAGGGGGGGGGAGCGGGGAAATAAAGACGGGAAAATGAGAAAAAATTGACACCCCGGGAATTGCCAATAACTTGCGACTAAGGGACTTACCATTAATAGTCCTAGTAGGTAAAGGAAGTACAATACAATATCGTACTGCATTACTTCTATCAAAACAATTCTCCTACCGTACGATGGGACGTGAACGATGCAGGCATAGATTTTAAGCATTGCGAGTAAGATAGTACTGTAGTTTAACTTGGTCGCCAACGGCAACATGCAACTCCAAATTATGGCGAACAAGAAAACTACGCAAGGGAGAAAATGCAAATTTGCATTTAAGTACAAATTTAGTCCCTTACGTGTTAAATGCATGCAATAAACTGCCCAATCTACAGAGCAAATGTAATTGTAGTGTAAAATAGCAACTGAAGATCAGATCAAGACCTAGTTTTCGGTAGAATTTATCTTAACATCCTAATGAACATGTTGGGTTCAGTGGGTAGATGGGTTATACAATTTTTATGCTGAAACTACTGGTATAAGTAGGAGGTCCTAGTAGTAGTATCAGTAGTAGTACTAGTAGTAGTACTAATTTGCATTAAAGTACAAATTTAGTCCCTTACTTGTTAAATACGTAGTTTTTGGTAGAAAAGTTGCAATTTCTCCCAGTTGCATTTTCTCCCTTGCGTAGAAAACTGAAAATTAGAAGTAATTCAAAGCACGTCAATGGTACAGTATCTATTAGGTCCTTAAAACGACGTCACACAAAGCACTTTCATCCCGGTAATATTTTCTC
>CAACVS010000076.1:98524-110762 GCA_900660405.1 Pseudo-nitzschia multistriata
CAGCTCAAATTCACCAAAATAAACAGTAATTTCATTCCTTCAGCTCAAATTCACCAAAATAAACAGTAATTTCATTCCTTCAGCACGGGCGCTGGCAAAATAACTGGACCATTACKGTATGACAGCTTTGGCAGCTCAAGTTCACCAAAATAAACAGTATTTTCATTCCTTCAGCACSGGCGCTGGCAAAATAACTGGACCATTACGGTACGYACGGCCGGCAGCTGAAATTACTGTTTATTTTGGTCAAGTGAAGCTGCCGTAAGACTGGAGCGAATGAAAATACTGTTTATTTTGGTGAATTTGAGCTGCCATAATAGGAGCCTGTGCTAAAATTACTTAATGGTCCAGTTATTTTGCCAGCGCCCGTGCTGAAGGAATGAAATTACTGTTTATTTTGGTGAATTTGAGGAAAAGTTGTTCTAAACAGTATTTTCATTCGCTCAGGGCCTCTAAGTAAGTTTAAATTAGGGGACGGTATGATTTAAATTAATTTTACAACAGCCTTCCGAAAAAAGTTCCAGTTCAAATTATTTTCATGCTGAAAGTTCCAGTTCTCGTTTTAAGGACCCAATGGTACAGTATCTATTAGGGTTTTCCGCTACAACTTAAAAAAGTAACCAAGGAGGGTCATTCCCGTAGGTCTGGTAATACAGAACTAGAGATAATGGCAGGACGCACCAACAGACAGATTTAAAGAGCCAGCTTGGTGTGACCGTCCAAAATCTAGTCTATGAGTGTAATAACAAAACAAAATAAAACAAAACACACTATTTTTAGCAACAACCAGGAACAACAAGAATAAGCTTTGTTTGCTTCTTGCTTCTGCTACCAAATCACCAATCAGAGTTTGAGAATGTAAATAGTACTACTAGTCAGAAAGGATTTTCTTTCCTCTTTCTGCTCATGTGTATTTCTGATGGGCATCTTTTCCAGAAAACCTTTTCTGGCTTCTTGATTAATAGTACTACTAGTACTAGTAGTACTACTAGTACTACTCCTCTAGTACTACTAGTACTAGATCACACAAACTGATACTTTGGTGCTTTATTTTCCCACCTACATAAAATTGAATTCACATTTTGTAATGCTCTGCAATGGAATCCTCAAGTATGCATACACATGGCAAATATCTTGCCATTTTCCTTGGAACATGTTCTAGAACCACTCATTTCTCATATGGAGTTCCATTCCCTTTCTCATTCTCGGTTTCAATATTTGATTTTTTCATATTTTGAGACAAATTATCTCAACCATTTGAAAAGTATTTTGTGTTGTCACCAAAATATTATTTTGACTTCCTCCATTCCTCTTGTCTGTTTCAAATTCCTCTTCCGTGATGCCAACTCTCTGCCGCCTAGTGACAACTTCTCTATTTCTAGTACTAACACCAAATTTATTTCACAGTGAAGCAATTCTACCTAATTGAAAAAGAAGAAATTGTAAATGTTTTTTGCCAATGTTGTCACTATTTTTTGTATCCCCAATATTCTGTAATTGTTAGTACTGTAGTACAAGTACACGTACTTTAGTTTGGTTTCCATACAGCTCGTACCTTGGACTTCAGTTCGTTTAAGATCTCATTGTCTTCCCAATATTTTTTCTGATCAAAAATTTTCTCTATTTCTTGCAACTTTCTCTTTTTATTAATTCCATCCTCCCTGTTGTCTCCATTTTCTCTTCTGTACGCTGCCCTTAGTGCTTGTTCAATCTCCGCTGAAGCATCCTCTTCCTCTCCTTGCTTCTTTAGTACCTCTTCTACTAACTTTCCAAACAGCATATGTCCCTTGTAGCTCCAACCTTCTTTGTTACCTATCATCCTACTATCAGTGAATTGCTTTCTGGTTTTCTATCCACTCTCAGAATTATTCCATGATTCGTAGTCCTTGTACCAAAACAGCAGTGCAAATGCTTTGTCTGTTGCGGTGGTGAAAATGGAGCTCAGTTTATCCTTGTGTTGCCTTTGCTTGAATTCTGTTTGTTTAGGGGACACTGCCCCTAAAATCCTGGTTATGAAGTACTTGAATTCCAGACTATTTTCTTGTCTGTAGCTACTTCTTAGCACATATGTCTCTCCTCCATCTCCTTCTGCTATGAAGCAATTGCCACTGAACAATTCTGGTACTACCTTGTTTTTTTTTCTTCTGTACTTAACAAGCAGAGATTGATTATTGTGGTGCTGAGTCACAAAGTCTCTCAATTGTGTCTGATATTGTGCATGCACTTGCATCCGTTTTGCTTACCCTCATAATTTTTCCTTGCCAACGTCTGTGCATTGTGTCTGCATGCAGTAATAGCACCTTTGATAGTCCCTCCCTACCTTGCCGCAGTGACTACCAAGCTATCTGGAACTGGGTCTGTACCAAATGTAGTTTTGAGGTTGACCATTATGACGACATCTAAAACTTCATCTTCAACATGAAACTTTTTGTACTTGAAAAATCTCTCCTTAATGTAAGTCACCAGATTCTTAGTATTCATCATGACTGTCTCATGGCGTCATAACCTGAGAGAAGAATAATGCAGCAAGCTGTTGCAGTTGTCAGTGCATGTCATGCGCCTCTTCTTGCTCTGTGAGCAATCTGCGGTACTACCATTCATTGTGTCATCAGATTTGTCATGGTTGTCTTCACTTTTGGTTGCACTTTGCAGAGCATCAAGTTTCCAGGAGGCATTTTGAATGCCATGAGGACAGTTACAGTGTCAACAGGTCATTTTGGTATTAGCAGAAGTGAAGTGCCAATACATCTTGGTGTGTTGCTCTGTGTTGCCTACAAAGTAAGTGACAGCAAACTTCAATCTCCCATTCATTCCATGGACAAGAATTATGCCACCAAATATCATTCAATGATTCAGAAATTGAAAGGAAGGATGCAAGAGCTGCCCATAGACCATAATGAAGATTGTTTACATTGTCAACGTTTTTTCCCCTTGAGGTTGAAAATAAAGAGTCTCCCAAGTGTTGGGTCTAGTGGATTGGGTGAGATCACAGAATATACCAAGAGTCATATTCAATGGACAAAGAGTTGTGCTTCCGTGCCTATCTATAGCAATGTCATTCATGTAGAATATAATGGGTAGCAACATTTCATCTTTATTTCAATCACACTTTTTTTTCAGGTTTCAACCCACCATTTCCCATGGTGAAGTTTGCAGATGAGGGAGTCTGCTGTTAATTTGGGGGTGGCACAGAGAAGTGGGGTTCTTTTGATTGGGGAAAGATAAATTTTCTTCTTTGATTGATGAAACATTGGTTAAAAGAGATTGCAATGCGCATCTAAAAGACCTTACGTACTAGAATACTTTGTTGCCAACTGTGTTTCTGGAACACCATTCAATAAGCTGTGGTGCAAAACGATCACTGCGTAGTTCAGGAGCCACGTTTGTAGCATTCGTCTAAAACAGATTGGCAAGTTTTGATCAAACTGCTTCTAGTACTCCAGGTAAAAACCAGACAACCTTGAGCTGCACCAAGGGGCAGCACCTCCCTCCAAGGAGGTTTTGTGGAGGTGTGACCAAGTTTTATGCACACTGACAGGCCAATGAAGGCTTGAGGCTGGATTGAGAGGACATGAGTTGGTTCACAGTTTGGATGGATGAGAACCATGCCAATATCATTTCAAAGGGCACTGCCAAGCCAGAAGGCAAGTTGCCTCACGCAGTAATCAAGGAAATGGGTGCCGAGCATACTGCCATGTCAGTGAAGGCATGCTCAATCGCAGTGTACAAAGACACTTGTGGTGCAGTAGTCAAAAAGAAAAGCCTAATAAAATGACGCTTACTACTATTCACGCTGAAGAAGACTCTCAGGCACAACAAATAAGAAGATAATCATTACAAACTTGCAACTTCGTGTATTTTGGTTTTGGTTCTACAGCATCCGCTGCCGTATTTTCATATTATAAAAAGACTTATTATTTTAGGTTGATCATGAAAACAATTTTCCTTCGGGAATACAAAAACATTCCTAAATTAACCTTGGACACAAAAAGAAGCCATATTCTTTTGGCATGCGCTTGCCAACAACAAGGCGTTGAATTTAAACGAATTCAGCATGAAGGCTGTTCCTTTCATTCGTTGGACTTTCTGGCTGAAACAAAATGCACAGATTTAGTCCACGTAGTCGGATATAGTCTGGTTAAGTTTGCGAGCTAACTCAAGCTCCTTCAGGAGGTTGGCGTTCGTTACCTCCAGGTCATTCTTTTCCTTTCTTAGCTTTTCGTATTCTTGCGATCTGCTATATGCTTCACCMTTAAAGTTGGTTTGTAATTTCACCAGTTCGCTTTTCAATTTATTGATCTCTGTTTGTTTCATGGAATTCTCACTTTCAAGCTTCTCGACAATGTCATGTGCTTCATCGCCATTCTCAGGAGCCTGTCCAAATAGTCGTCGCAAATGCCAAGAACCATTGCCGTTTGCTGTCGATGTATTCATGACCTTCTTTTCCACGGCAGCTGCAAGGAATAGAGCTTGTGGATCTGTTTGGACTACATTTTCGTCAAAACTGCTGCATGAATCATGGTTGTTCGATTCTTTTGCTTTCTTTTCCCAATACTCGGACATTTCTTTCCATTTGAAAGCTTTATCCGACCATTCACCGGATTTCTTCTGCCATTCCATAGTTTTCTTTTTCTGATTATCTACTTCTAATTTTTGTTCAACCACTTCGTTCTCAAGACTACTCAAAAGAGCTACCATTTCCTTTGATGCAATCTGAAGGTCGCTCACTTCATTTGTGAGTTCCATATTTTTAATATGCGCATCTTCAAAGTCTACCTCTTTAACCGCGGCGGCAGCTTTCAGCCTTTCAATTTCTTGGAGGAGAGCGGGTGAATTATTAGGGGCAGAATCATGATGTTTTTGTTCCTTAGTGAGTCGTGCTACTTCTTTTTGCAGTTCGCCAATAGCATTATCCTTCTTCTGTAATTTGATGGTAGAATCCAACTGTTCGCCCTTCAATCTTCCTTTTAATGCAGCATTTTCATCTTCCAAGGTTTTCAAGATTTTGTTCATTTTTTCTTCCTTTCTTTGCTGATCTGCTTCTGCAATCTTCAACCTATCATCTTCTCGCGCTCGTTGTTCTTCAAAATCGCGTTCTTTCTTCCTTTGTTCTTCATAGCATCGCTTTCTCTCTGCTTCGAATTCTTGCTTTTGTTCTTCTAAAATCCTATTCCTTTCTTTTATGCGATTTTCCTGTTCTTCAAATTTCCGTTTTTCAGCTTCTTCTTTCGCCCTTCGTAGATGATCTCCGTTTTGATTCCCATCGGAATTCAAAACTGAATCTCGTTCGGCAGCGTCCTTGTATGTAGTCAGGTCTATCTCCAGGCGTTTAACCTCCGATTCGAGCTTGTCTATGTGTTCATCCGCGTACAACACATCGGCCTCGAACTGCTTCACGTTTTCTACGGATTTGCGCAATTCCTCCTCAAGTTCAGCAATTTTTTTCTCTCGATCCGCCAGTTTTTGTTTCACGCCTTCTAGTTCAGTTTTTGTGCTTCGAGCTTCTTCAACTGATTTTGCGTAATCAATGTTGACCCTTGCCAACTCCTTCGCAACATCAGAGAGTTCCGTAAGCTCGCTTCGCTGTGCACTCCTCGTCATTTGTAATGTATCTTGTACATCAGCAAGTTTTGTTTGCAGCGCTGTGATATCTCCCTCGTACTCGTCCACGATCTTCTTTAGAGAGATTACTTCTTCACGACTATTATCTAACTTTCGACGATATCTTTGCCTGTCATCCGTCAATTTTCTTAGTTCTGCTTTGTAGAGGTCGCATTTCCCCTGAAGCTCGTGAATTTTTTCGAGCTTAGTCTTTTTACCTTTATCCGCTGGGAAAGTACCACTTCTTGTCGAACAATCACCTTTGACGCCTTCAATTCGAGAAAAGGACTTGTTTGATATTTCTCGCTCGCTCCTGCTCCGTTGACCCAGGATAGGACGATCATCTGCCCAAGCTTTTTCAAAGGAATCTCTTTGCAACTTATCCAACGCATCCAAACTTTTGCCTCTTTCTCTTCTTTTTTCTTTATTCTCCTGGTCCGATTGTCGCCTCTGAATCGATCGAATTGAACGAAGGCTCGAGCTGCTTTTGCCATATCGATCATCGTTCCTGCGCTCGTCTGAACGTCTTCTGTTCTTGAGATTGGATTGAAAGTGCTGCTGCGACGACGACCGTCGCCTGGGTTTATCCAAATCATCGCGGTTACTGTCGTCCAAGACCACTTTTGGAACCGACTCGGAAGTCGACCGTCCCACTCTTCTTTCACATGATTGGGTCCTGTTTCTGACACTTCCAGCCAGGGACCGGTGTCCGCTGCGACTAGAGCTCCGAATATTTTTTCCTCCCCTACGAGTGGACGATCCTCTTCTGCTCTTTTCGGTTGAGTAATCGCCGGTCTCGTCGTATTGTAGCAATCGATTGATGTCGCTATTACTCCTTATGCGTCGACCAGAACTCGTGCGTTCCATTTTACGATTTCGACGATGGCCTGTATCTTTATTCTCGCTATCATCCTTGGAAAGCATCGACATTGAAGATGCCACGGTGCTCGCACACGATTCATTCCCAGAAGACCGCATCTTGGATCGTGTTCTGCCCGAATGACTCGATTTTTGATCGGAACTCTTCGTCTTTTTGTCCCTTTGCTCTTTATTTGAATTGTTGCTGTTCCTTCTGCCATTGTGGGACGGCAAATTGCTCCTGCTTTGTTTTGTGCTTGAACGAACCGTTTCCCTGATGTCCTGTTCAAGTTCGTCATAAGGATCTTGTTTTCCGTTGGACACTCTATTGTTCCTATTTGAAATTAGCGAGGTACGAATAGACTCCCGCTTGCTCAGATTGGCGTGAATATCCTCTAAATGTTCGTCATAGACATCGTGCGTTGCAAATTTGCCACTGCTGCTCAAACTACTGGTCCCTGTTGCATAAGAGAGAATTTCATCTGCGTCGGTCATCGCAGGAGACATGTTCTAGAGCTAGGCGCTGATGTTGGAACACTGGTCCCACGCAAAATTAATATGAATACAGAGAATTGTATCTAAATCACCAGAGCGGGGGGGGGGGCAACATGCATTCTCTCTGTCTCTCTCTCCCTCTCTTTCCTATACGCACACACTGGTTCTCTCTCTGTCTCTCGCTGTTTTGGGACCTAAGGTTTACGTGTTCAACAAGATCAAACAAGATATTGTTGTGGTGCTCTATTAATGTACTCCTCTCGTGCTTCCGGTTCTCTATTGTGCTGCGTCGTTTGGTAGCTATGTTCAATAATTATGGCTTCTGGAACGTTCCTTGTGTTTTGACAAGTCTTTTTTTCCCAGCCCAATTCTTGCTGCCGTTGGAAATACGTTGCGAGCTTGTTAAATTTTTCGTGCGTGACCACTTCGTATTCGAAAGACATTTTTTATTCTGTTTTCATTCTTCTTATCCTAGAATCAAGGGTGTAATCAGAATTAGTGGGTTCGCAGGAATGACAGAAAGTTGCATAGAATAATCCAAAGTCATTGGGTGGTATCGAATAAAAGCGAACCTCGACCAGCTTCGGATAGTCATATCTGGACACATATCCCTTGTAGACATTTTTATTCTGTTTTCATTCTACTATACCTAAAACTAAAAGTGAAACCAGAAAGATGGGTTCGCAGCTGCCAAACCATTGGGATTGAATATAAGAGTAGCTTGATAAATTGAGAAGTCATTGGGTGGTACTCATGTTGGCATTAAAGAGCGAACCTTGACACGAGCAAAGAGCCTTTCGTCTTTTCGGGTTCGAACGGCATCGCTTGGTTCCATCACGTTCTTATACCAATAGGATTCTGAAATTGTTCGATTGTAACATTTCGATCTATGCTTCGGGATCTCTTTGCCACATTTATGACCAATTTCACACTGATGTCACATTGGCGAAGAACCTCGATCCAATGGCAAAACTATTCCGCAACTACCGGTATCATTCCATCCGGTATGCAAACTTACAAGAGACAAGCGCAATATAACGAAAATCAACAAAAAATGACAGTCTATAGTTCTTGGCTATTATAATCGCACGAAGGCTTGAAGGTCTTATTGCAACACACGTTGGTACATTTTTCAAGTTGATGGCCGAAGCGAACCAACGAAGAACAATGATAGCTCCACAAGTTCTTCTTAGTGTGATAAAGTCTTCCAGATATTCACCATCCGTACAACAGGATGCTTGTAGGCTATTCTCTTGATTTATGGTCGAAGTGAACCGGTCCTATATTTGTACAGTTTCTGTTGAATAACTACAAGGATATCTATTGACAGGTTTCTTCAGTGGCTACCAAAGCTACGTTTGAATTTATCATCGGCACTGGATTGAGATTTAATATATTCCGTTGTCCAACTTCCATTGGTTACAGTAGATCACTATAACTGTTAATTTCGAACTAGGGACTACAGTAGAGAATACGAATTCAAAACGATTTCAAATACACTGTGTGTTGTAGACCCGCCGCCGCTCCGAACACCGGGGAAACTCCCGGCGCGCGTGCGATCCTACAACAGAATCTTGTACTTTTCCTTGCTCGGGACGTGGTTCAGCACGACTTTTCCGTCGTACGAGGCACTCAGGTAGATCCAGGCATCGGAGGCACCCCAGGCCAGGGCGTGGATCGAGTCCATGTGCTCGTACCGCGACACCCGCACGTTGGGTCCCTCCTGGGTGTTCTGGTGCTGGTTCTGGTGCTGACCCTGCGGAAGGGACTCCCCGTCCTCCGCCGACCCGTCGTCAAAGGTCAGCAAGGGAGCGCTAGAAATCGTCGACATCCTCCACAGGTTCACCAGCGAGTCCGTCCCGGCGCTCAGAACGAGCTGGTCGTGGAAGGGGTTGTACCGGACCCGCGTCGCCCAGTGGCGGTGCCCCCCACGTGCCACCAGCAGCGGCCGCTGCTTCTTGGTCCTCCCGGCGGAACCCCCGGCGACAATCTCCTGGCCCCCGCCGCTGTCGGCGTCGAAGAAACCGCTCCCGGTGTTCCGCAGGTCCCAGAACTTGAGGAGGCCGTCCCTGCCGCTCGTGACCAGGAGATTGGGCTTGTTCGGATTGAAGTCCAGGTCCGTGATGCCGTACCGGTGGTGCGGGCGCCCGCTGCTTCCAAGGGAAGGCGCCGACGGCGGTTCCCTCCAGTCGACCAGCGTGACCGCTTCCCCGCTCGACACCGCCGTGAGGTCCGGGTGGTGGGGGTCCCAGGCCATCCGGGGCGGGAGGCCGGGCCGGAGCGGGGACGACAGATCCGCGGCGCAGCTCCGGGTGGACTCGGCGCTGCCAAAGGCCACGTCCCACTGGGTGAGGGTCCCGTCCGAGCACAGGGTGGCGACGTCTCCCATCGTCGACTCCGTGGACGGATCCCCGTCGTCCCAGGCGGCCCCCCTCCAGGCCAGGTCGGTGAGGCGCGCCGAAGCGCCGGAAGACGCAGATCCGCGCAGAACGGCCCGCTCCTCCATGGCCGAAGCGCCGTCGCTGCCCGCACCGCCGTAGTTCGCGCTCGGGCTTTCGTCGTGGCCGTAGTTGTAGCCGTCGTGGTCGTTGTCGTCTCCCCCGTCCGAGTCGAGGTCTGCCGGAACGCTGTCGATCGATTCCGGCGGGATCTTCCAGAGCGTGGCCTCCGAGGGATTGTTCTCGGCGGTCGTCAGCACGTAGGAGGGATCGGCGGGGCTCGTCCGGATGCACCCGACGGGACCGGTCGGGTGCGAGAGCCTGGCATCGATCCCCAGCTGGTTCGCATCGGTGTGGAACCGCAGCAGCAGCAGGTGGTTGTCCTCGCTTTCCCGGACCGAACTGGTTCCCGCGAGAAACTTCGAGTTCACCCTGTCTCCCCGGACGGCGTCGACGGCGGCCACCGGCCGGTTGACCGACAGCTCGGCGGCCTGGTTGGAAAACATGGCGGTATTTTGCGTGTGCGTTCTCGGTGCGTGCGGGGGCTTGGTCTGGTCTGGTCTGGTCTGGTCTGTTCTTTCTGCACCGCGTGTCGTGTTGTATCGTGCTGTGCTGTGCTGTGCTGTGTTGTGTTGTATTGTATTCTTTTGGTATTGTTGATGATGATGATGATGAATCAGGGTGGCGGTGCCATTGGGATCTTCGATTAGTGATCACTGCAACAGCATCATTGTGAGGCACGGTAAGTACCGTATGATGCCAACCGTTTTTTCTCGCATTTTGGTATTTTGTAATCAATGACCTTCCGTCTATTCACTCATAGTGGGTGTACATATGGTAGGTACGTACGTACGAACAACATGTGCAACATTATTTTTTATTTCAATATTTCAATAGTTTATCGGAGTGTATGGTGTACTACCGAACGACATTTTTTCAAAAAAAACGGGAACAAAACGTTGTTGCAGAATTCCGAAAGGCACTAGCATCTTTTCTGGTGCTAAGCCAGTAGTCCCATGACGGGAACACAGCGATTACTACAAGGAGAGGTATTAGGCCGGGAGGAATAAATATTCAAGTGGTTGATCTTTTTTCTTGTTGGCTTGGGGTTGACATTGATATTGATATTGATATTGGTGTTCCCGTCTCCCGTCCGAAGAATCACCATCGGTGTGAATCGTGCTTTCTCCTGTGCAACAACCATTCAAAAAATACCTGCACGAAACAGTGAAAGCAACGAGTGCTTCTTTCTCTCTGGACAAAGGACCCAATCGCTCCATTAGACTGCGCGGTTCTTGTTCCAACAAATGTAATGTTGCGGATACATGTAGTATCAGAACGATTTGGATCCCTCCGCCAATCCCACGAGCATGCATTGTTCGTAGTTCGTGAATCGGAACCGGTCCCCCGAACCGAACCGACGATTCCTTCCCGGAGAGCATAGCCTTCACGCGGTTTTGTGGTGCAGAGTCGCTGCCAAACGAAAGCAAGCGACCGGAGTCGTCCGATGTTTGTGTTGCGCCGAACAGGCCACAGCTCGTCCGATCCCTTGCCTACCGCCCGCTGTTGCGGTTCATTTGCCTCGCAATGGCGTCCACGTCCTCCAGGAGTTTTTTCGCCGCTTCCGTGGTCTGGTCCGAGTCGTCCAGCTCGATGGCCCGCAACAGGCACGACCGGGCCTCCTCCAGGCACTCTCTCCCGAGCACCGGATCGGCCGCCCCGGCGGTCGACCCCTTCCGCAGGGCGATGAGCGCCAGGTTGACAAAGGCGGTCCCGATGGGCCGCTGCTCGAGCGCCAGCCTAAAGTGTCGCTCCGCCAGGTCCTGCGTGCTTGCGTCCCGAAAGTAGACGGCGCCGATGTTCACGTGGACCTCCGCAAACATCTCCGGCGAGACCCCGCAGCCCTCGGCGGCCTTGACAAAAAACTGGTATTCCTTGAGGGCGCCGGAAAGGTCGCCCGACCGCTGGAGGACGAGGCCCCGCTGGAAGATGACCGAGAGGGGCTCCTCGTTTTCAAGCACCGGGTCTCCCCCGTTGCCGTTGCCGTTGCTTCCCAGGAGGACGTGGTTCTGCGCACCGTGGCGAACGCCGGGGGTTCCAAACCGCACCGGTCCCCCGCCGGCCTTCGGCGGTGCCAGCCAGGCGGCGGCGAAACCGCCCGACGAGAGCAGGCAGCACGCCCCCCGCAAGATCGTGGTGGAGCAACGCATGGTGGTATAGTAGAACAGAATGGTGCTGTTGCGTGTTTGCGGTGGTGGGCGGAGCACTCGGTAGGCGAGAGGCGACGACGGGAGTCCAAGGTGGTGCACTACAGTAAATGGATGACGGAGCGGATTCGCACAATTATTGATTCGTAGCGGAGACAAGAGAAGCTAGCTACAAAGGGGAACACTCCTGGTGATGATTGTTTGTTGATGATCCGAGATTTCGAAAATGTTGTACACAAGTGATGGGTGAGAACTGGAAGACCAATTCGAAAAGGGTTTGGTTGGACGTCAGCCCGTCGTCAGTTTGACATTGATTGGTATCTCTCTCCAACGGCACCGAGGGAGCAGTCATACGGCAGGATTACCCAGGTATTGTACGTACGGACAGTACTTGTAACTCGTACGTCCTATTCGACTAAGTGGTTGTATGGTTCAATTATGTACTTAACCACGTGTCGCCTCAAGGCAGCATTGGTACATTTAATTTACCATACATAGAGTATTGGTACAATAAAGTCCAGTTGGTACAATAAAGTCCAGTAGAGATAGGGTTATCTGGTACCGTATGTAGATTGAAAATCAATATCAGCAGGTCTACCCCCGGATAAGAAACAAATATTTACCTGTAGAACTGTACAG
>CAACVS010000077.1:0-32443 GCA_900660405.1 Pseudo-nitzschia multistriata
GCAAGGACCCAATTTTGGTGGCCCACTGTGCCAATTCTGCTTCTTTCTCAGCAGGCTAGTCATTTGCAAATTAGTAGTACTACGCATAAAATAACAATTGAACTTTCGTTAATTGAGGCATTGGGAACGTTAATTTAACATCATTCCGAATGTTACCCCCAGCATAGGCTGCCTAGAAATGAGTACTGTGTTTTTTGCTTCAATTGAACATCCTGAATGCTTTGCTTAACAGTCTGAATATTAGCAGGGGAGGCGTCCTCCTCTTCTTCCTCTTTTTTAGATCCCTTCTTCTTCCTTTTTAGGCATGTGCAACACTGTTTTGCTACCAATTGAAGAATGTGGATAATACTAGGATCTACGTAGGCCTACACGATAAATTTAACATTCTGAACGTGAAATTAACATTCAGAATGTTAAGAAATTAACGTTCCCAATGCCTCAATTGACGAAAGTTCAATTGTTATTTTATGCGTAGTATGTTGAAAATAGGGGAGCAAAACTATGCAGAGCTCTGTGGTAGAATTTCTTGTTGTAGTGAAGAAATCAAAGTTGCAAACATTTAATTAGTAGTAGTGTTGGTGGTGGGCTGGGAACAGCTGGCACAACAAAATTAATGTTGGGAACTGCCTCCTTGATTAGTGTGGGATCATATTACTTGTACACAGCAGCTGTTGATTTTGGCCAAAATGTCATTTTACATGATCGATTWAAAATAGTAATTAAACAATCTGGCTGATTGTCTAATAATAAGGATTTGGATTACAAAATTTCATTCACATGTGAATAAAGAGCAATTTTCTTTTGTTTTGACTACTTTGATTTAATCATAGAATTTCATTTGGAGTGAAGATAGATTGAATTTTGTGTCTTGACTAGTTAGAATACGTTTTTGACTAGTTTGAATAAGAATAAGATTAACCTGAACTCTAAATTAACGCCAAAACTGCTCTAAAATGAGACCGTGAATAGCTGTGCGTAGTCCTACTACGTACAGTGCTTCTACGGCACACGAAACTTCTACTGTACCAGTACACTACTGCAGATCCAATATTCGCCAATCACTTCATAAAAAATATACATTGATGATGACATATATTCGACTCCGCGCAAACTGAGCTTCTCGCTGAACCAAACCAAACACAATTTCAATCTCTTCCGCTCTTTTTCCAATAAGTAAGTGAACACCGCACTGAATCACACATGGATGCGAACCAACGAACTCAATTGTACTACCGCTAAGCTCATCGGTTGACGCGTGATTTGCGATTTTGTTACGAAGCTGTGAAACAGTCGTCTAGTCAGTTGAAGACGTATCGTAATTGCTGGTACATGCGTACATATCTACACTTGCCGCGTCGTTCGAGCGAGCGAATAAAGAAAGAACTTATTGTCGTTCCACCATTGATCGAACCTCCGTAATAATTTTGGCAGTCACCTATCATCGTGCCCTATAACTGTACTGTACCTGTGCCAAACGCCGGTAGTGAGCTAATGAAACATMTGATAATCTTGAAAACACTTTTACGCTGTTGGCTGTTCACTGAGTTGACTCACGGCCAATAGTACCAAGTAGTCACACACGCACACATCAAGCGAACCATCGAGAGGAATAAGTACTTACGATCGATTGGTCAGCTGCAGAAAAACTATTCATAGCAAACAAGATAACAAAGTCACGACCACAGAGTACACCATTTCGACAATTTATTTGATTCAATTCTTCACACCATGCCATCACTGAAACAATTGTTCGGGAGCCCCCTGGGGAAAAGTAAACACAAGAAAAAACCCAACAAGGACCGTTACAATGGGATGGATATTCTTATTAATGACCACAAGAAGAAATATACAACAACACCAAAGTTTCTTGCAACAGAAAACTCTGAAGTCACTGTCAGTTTGTTCAAAGAAGAAGAGGAAACCGAGCGGCGAGGGACCTTAATCGAGAGTACTGCTTGCCATAGTGAAGAAGTTCGGGATGAGGAGATAACAATCGATTTCAGAAACTACAAGGATTGTGTGGGTGACGCCGAGCTCAAGAAAAGTGGAATGAAAACAAAGGCAACAACTAAGGAGATACAAGATCACCTTCACGAGGAATCAGAAAAGGACGAAACAATTTACTTCGAACAAAGAGATCATTATGACAACAGAGATTGTGGTGATGATGAAGATTTTCGAACTGCAGCAATGCCATCAAAGTCGAAGGAAAGTCCGACTACAAAGAATTTTTGGGCGGACAAAGAATTGCACCTGCCGAATTGTAAAGACATCMATTGCGAGAATGCTGACATWTGGTGCGACAACGACGACAACTTTCGAATAATCGTTGTGCCAGCAACGGCTTCACTATCCAAGCCTGAAGAGGAACAAGAAAAGAGAGAAAAGGCAAAGAAACACGAAAGCCTTGCAGAATCGCATCACAGGGAACAGCAACAGCAAAATGAATTTTCAATGGATGAAGATGGAATTGAGTACGACAAAGTTGACGACTTTCGAACGACTATCATGCCAACACCAAGAATATCATCATTCGCTCGAGAGGAGAAAGAGAAGAGTTCGAGTGCAAAAGAAAGCGAGAGCAATAAAGAAATTTATGTCCCTCAACAGCAACAGCAACTTCAACATGAATTATTGGTGCACCAAAATGATGATTTCCAAACTACTGTGCCAGATTTGCAAGGGATGGGAGAAAGTGAACCACGATCGAAAGAATCCGGAAACTTGAAACGTGTCGCCAGAGACGACAATCGTTATCAAGTATCACCCGTAAACTCTGTCGAATTTGAGAACCATATACATACAACCCTCAACGCGAACGAAGGTGCTACAAACAGCAGAAGCAGCAGGAAAGAATACTCCAACAAAAATGATAAAACCAGTAGTGCTATCTATCCCATTCCATCCCACCTCAATACTACCGGATACCATCTTGATCTGGACGATGGTGACGACGAGAAGGAGAACCTTATCGACGACTTTGACGATTACCAGTCGACCATTTCGGCATTGACTGAAGCTACAAATTATTATAATTCAAAGTCAATCAATCAAAACTACACTTCCTCGAAAACCTTCGTGATTGTTCCTCCTCCTTCCTCGCCGGCAAACCACAGCTGCCAGACTTCATCTACTTCAAAAAGTAGCAGCAGACATCTGGAAGACTTTCTCAAGACGGAAACTGAAAGCCTTCGGAAGTTGCTCGCGACTGTCGAAAGTGGAGATGACGAAAGTACGGTCGTGGAAGAATCTGTCCGAGGGGCGAACGAAGCCGAGCGAATGGCGAAAGAAATGGAACGAGAAACACAACTACTACTTATCGGTGACCATCATGGCGACAATGAATCGATGGTAGAAGAAGAAGCATGTTGCGAAGGCCATTCCTCTTCATTGAAGAACGACGAGATGGTGCAGGTAGTGCGACCTACTAGCATGGAATCTTCGTCTTCGTATCATTATTATCGCAACCTTTCGCCCGAATCCAACGAATTTCTTGCCGATATTCGCTCAGTGATGCATCCGGTGGGTTGTGGCGAATCCAATAAAGGCAAAAACAGCAATACTCCTTTGAGTAACGAGCAGCGCCTGGAAAACAGCACCGATGGCCGAACGTCGTCCCCCACTGGTACAGTCACACCACAGTCGTTGTCGTGTTCACGAGATCTATTCCGAAAACGATCGAATTTATACCAAGTCAAGTCTTCTGAGAAATGCTATAGCAACAGTTCGGCAAACCGAGTCGCGAAACAAAACCGACGACGTCGGCAACGACGAGTCCTTCGAAAGAGGATTCGCACCGTAGGTTCCACCATTGTTCTAATACTTCTTTGTACTTGGACTACTTTACTCGGGCATTGGCAATGGAACTACCCGCAAGAACACTTTGGGACAGTTCTCCAGAACACGGCGTCTCGGATCCAACACCAGGGCGTTGTAGTTTTAAACGATGTCAAGCATACACGGGAGAAGGCTGTGGCACTCTTGGCAACTACGACAAAAGTGACTCGTTCCTACATTCGAGACGTCTTGCCACCGCTGGCCGACGATACCAAAGTCCTTGTCGCGCAAACTATTGGCAACGGGGTATCCTTTCTCGCAGATCAAGCCTTTGCGTGTATACCACTCGCACGCAGAGCGAAGACATCTGCGCTGGAAAGCATTCGCGACACGACGTCTCTTTTTGCAACCCAAGCCCCGTCGATAGCAAGGTGGGTYAAGACCCGTACGATGAATGGCCTTCGTATTACCTTCGCCTTTTTCTCCGACCAACTGAAGCATTACGATTACAGTAATGGTGTTATTCTCCCGTACCTAAAAGATCGATGGGAGTACGCATTTACAGATCGTGCCGAACAAGAGCAACGGATTCGGGAGGAGGAAAAACTCAAAGAATTGCTGGCTGCTGCGGCGGCAGCCGCCGCCAAAGAAGCCGCCGAGCACCAACAAATGCTGTGGACACAAACTATGGTGGCGGGTGCCTGTGCCTTCGCCGGATCCGTTGCGACGACAATCCTTTGGTCGGTCTTGTAAAAAGTTGGAATGACCTTGGTTTGTCTCCGGGCGAGTATTCCACATTCAAAACACCGTCTCAAACGACCGAAGGAGAATTTCAAAAACGCTCGACATCCTCTAGATAGCTAAAGATGGAATTGCCTTCCAAACATATCATAGTGCCCTGGTTAGGGTAGAACCAATTATTTCGAGTAACCAAGAAAACAACCGAGGTCAGGATCGATCTTTAGTTGTCAGCATCTCATAATATCATTAGCGCTAAATGCCAAGAGAATATAAATCTTATCCCCACGAGATCATTTAAAAATAAAATTATTTCAGCTTGAGAGTGATAGCAGAGCAGACACTAAAGAAAGCCATAGTACAACGAGCGAAGTCCCACAGGGAATCATTAACAGATGGAAGGAAAACTTCGAAACAAMAATCCTGCATCATTATGTTTTGCAGGCCTCCAAGAGCTTGGTAGCGCACCTGCCGTATTTCGTCACKGTCTCGCGAYTACAATCGATCTGAAACAATCGTTTCCARGGCCAGGTCGCTGGCGTTGATCCCCTCRATCGAGGAAGACCTCGTCACCGTGAAACGACCCTCGTAGCGGCTGTTTTGTATTGCGTCACCCATGGTAGCCGACGATACATCCGGCAGGTAGGCGTGGGAACACGCCAGCGCCATTTCCAGGTCGTTGTCGTCGTCGCAGAGGCAGACCGCGTGCCTCGACAAGAAGTCTTCGGGCGCGGAGCGGCCCCCGCTGCTGCGGCCGTGTGCAGCACAGTCCTCCGGGAAGAATTTCTTGGCCAGGTACAGGCAGCAATTCTTTTTGCCGCTGCAGGACGGGTAAAAGTCGACACACTTTAGATTGACGCTGGACACGATTCTGTTYCCGTCGGTGGCCGCATTCCAGGGTGGCTCTTCGAGGAGGAGTGCCAGTTGATCGATGCGGTTCGCGGTGTTGGATTGCTGCTTCTGGTTTACCCGAAAACAGGTCGCGTACCCCTTGATGTCGGTGGCGATTCCCTTGGTTGCCAGCTCCCGGGCAAGGTCCCACAGCAGACCGGAGCGTTCCTCCAGCGGAACCGTCGAAGCCGGCGACGASGGATCGTCCGCAACTTGTTGCAGCTTTGCCGAACCGAAGGACGAATACGAATGCGAATCTTCGGGCTCGTGTATTCCGGTCATGGCTTCTTCCATGGTTCGCTTCCAGTCGAGGTCCTCGCGGATCCCGAAGGGCCGAAAGTACCCGTCGTCGTCGCTGTGTTTGTCGTTTCCTTCGTCCCTAAATCGATGCGGTGTGACCCAGAAGACGTCGTCGTGTCCGTTGCCGTTTTCCCCAYCGTCTTCGTCGGAACCGATCGGATAAAATATCCGTCCACCGTTTTCGCTGCAATACGCATCGGCCCTTGGCAGGTATGGAAGGCGCTGCAACAGCGTGGGGGTTCGCATCCCCGAAACGAGAACGAATTTCACATTTGTTCCGGAATTGCCACCCTTTCGAATCGTCCTGACGAGCGACAGCGTCTTGGTGGAAATCACTCCCTTGAGCCCCGTCGATGACGGTGGGAATTCCAGGACGCCCGTGTTTGCTTCGCTGGTGTCGTTGCCGACGTCGTCGTCTCCGGAACCAACGGGATAGTGAATCAGGGTTCCATCGAGGTCGGAGAAGACAATCTTGAGAGCGCCGTTTTGCGTTGCGCCGGTGTTCGCAGCAGCAACAGAAGGCATGGTTGCCGGAGTTGCCGAGGACGACGATGCCTTGTCGGTTGCCAGCAGCAAGACTAGAATGCAAAAGAGTCTGATTCTCGTGCGGGGAGACACAGAAGAATCCGCAGCAGCAACAACAACTTCGAGTTGGTCGTGTCCCTTCCTCCCTGGGATTGCGCTCGTTTTCTTACTTCTAGTGGTCCTTCTTTCACCACAGTGTCTTCTGGGTGGGTTCGATTTCAATGCCAGCATGGCGGAGTCCCGTCGCAGGTTTTGTTTGTGGGTATGTACGGTACGCGTGTTTCAGATTTGATGATGAGTTGTGTCGCAGTCGTACTGAGTGAGGAGCCATGTTTCGAAACTCGAAAAGAATGTACCGGTATCAAAACTCAAAACAGAACGAATGAAAATACGATACGACACGACTTGTGGTAGGTACTACCGGTAGGATCACGCACGATCGCGTCGCACTCACAACTGCTTCTAGTACTAGGACTACGTACCGGTGGCATTAGTTTTTGATTTTGGTGAGATGGATTCATATTCTGTCTGATTGGACGCTTCTTTGAAGGCGATATCGAAGGGAGTGAATACTTCTTCGACATTCTAATGATCCCTGAATGCAACTACAAGTACTAGTACGAGTACCTAGTAGTAATACTACTACCACTAGCAACTGCTACTGAAGAATAACCTTGAACACTACTAGTTACTTCTAGTAGTACTTCTACTTCTACCACTCCTAGTATGACTACTACTACTACTAGTACTACCTACCGGTACTAGCTAGAAGTACAGTACTATTATTACCAGCAGCAGCTACTAGTAGCTAGTACAAGCTCTGTCAAGAAAAAGATGTGTTTTGCACATCGTCGTCGATCCATTTTCAAGAATTACACTCCTGGAAATTGTGGCCTACCGTAAGAAGGCACGGTACTGCTAAGAATGCAATGGCATGAAAGAATCTTCGCCTGAGATTATGTTTTTTCATTTCATGTTTTGTTTGATGAGGAGGTGATCAAAACAAAAACATCACACCGCTGCTGTAAGAGGACGAAAGTAAAACAAGGTTGGTGTACATACGAGTACTGTACGGTATCGTATGGAAGAAGGAATTTCATTCTTACCGCTTATGGCGGTTAAGTGATTTTGGCGCACCGATCTGCAGTCCAGCTCATGGCCTGTTTTTGGGTTAATTGATAGTTCTAATATGGCTCATATATGTCATTCCTTCCTACCTTCACTCGTGTTATAATTCGTCAGCAAATAATGCACCTAACTAATTCAAGCATATGACCGAATTTTGCCCGAGCCACAATGGGAACATGTCGTACTTTTTTGCTCGTTTCAACGTACGTCTACCGGCTCACTCGTTCTGTGCACGATTCAGAACTTCGCCCGTCTCTCCTTTCCAAAAAGCTCTCGCTCTCGAAGGTACGGAACGGCGAGGCGAAGCAACCCTCGACATCCTCGTGTAGCGCGATACAAAGTGTTCCTCCGTCACATACCAACGAACACCGCCAACCAGCCGACAAAGATAGCAATGGCTCCGAGCGTTTGGTCACAAAAACATTCTGCGAACCACAACCAACTCTTTACGATTAGAACACATAGCGACACTAATTGCGACGACACCTGTTCACAACAAACACCTAAGTAGAAAACAACCAAAGGGTGAAACAATCACTAGCCTAATATCGAAACGAGTCATCACAGTATTCTTCCAGCAAACTTTGTACCGAACCTAGCAATGGCTCCTTTGGCATCCGCGTCTCCGAAAAAGGGAGACGGGGCGAACGGGGCGAACGGTAACAAGAAAACGAGACACTCCCCCAGCGTCGCGTCCAAAAAAGAATTCGGAGAAAAGATTTCCATCCACAAACCGGATTTCCAATCGATGGAGAAGAGCTCGATCCGTAGGGTGACCCTGGCTATCGCAGGCGACAACGAGAGCGATGCCGAACACGAACACGACAACAGCCGGCGAAAGGGGCAGCATTTCCCACCCAGCATGCTCATCCCCGTGCTCCCGAGCCACGTGCCAACCCCGCAGACCATCGGAACGAACGACGAGCCGTGGGCCAAGTACAAGGTAGAGGATGCGTTCCACCACATCCAGACCATATTTTCTCGGGGAGGCGGGAACAGCGAAGGGAACACCAGCGATGGTGGCAACGCCAACGGCAGCAACACCATTAGCCACGACGGACCCATCAAATACGCGCCGTCTCCGATCACGCCTCCACAATCGCCGGTGTCTAGAAAAGCGACTGTGACACTCGACCTGACACCCACAGCAACGACGACCACCAGATGGGGCGCCGATTTCTGGAATTCTCACAAGAAAAAAAACACAAACAGCCCCACCAGCACGATGACCAATAGCCTTGACGTCTCCCAGTCTCCGAGCAGCGACAAACACAGCAAAAACAGTGCCGGTGGCAACGAAGGCAACACCACTACMAACGACAACAGTAGCAACTACAAAAACCATCCCAATAAAGAATCGATACCGGCCGAAAACAACAAGATTTTTGACCAAGAAACCGACGACAACCATTTTGATTGGGCAAAACAAGATGCCTTTTTGAGAGAGGTCATGGCACGGAAACGAGGCAGAAGGCCACCGAGTTGCAGCAACGGCAACAAACAGCAGCCCCCAGCTCGATCAGAGGAAGGTGTCGTCGCCACGAATACGGCTCTGTCGCAGCCGTCGAAGCGGCCGCACTCGCCCCCGGGGAGCAACACGGTTGGAACGATTGGCGGCTCCCGCGCGAAAAAGACCGCGGCCTCAACGAGAACGAAGGCGGACAGTTCGAGGCCGCTGCCGTCATCGGTTCTGCCCTTTTCCAACCACAAGCAGCCACCGACCCCCCTGCAGCTCCAGTGGATGCACGAAAACGCTCTCAATCTACAAGGTCACTGCCGAAAAAACTCGTACGGGATATAGAAGCGACAGAATCAAATCGAGTACGATTTGAGGAGTCGTCTTCGCAACGACCCGGGCGGTTTCGGTTTCGTGAGATTTGTGCTCGCGGTTCTGATCTAGATCCAAGGGATTGTGACAATAGGTGATTCATAGCAATAGATTTGKGGATAAACAATGCGCGGGACAAGAAGTATACTCTGCAATATCATTCTCCATCATTTAAAAAAATAGCCAGCAACCTTTTTTTGGATTTCGAAAGAACTATGTATAAATCAATCCCTCTTGCCTATCGATGGTACTASGCGTTTTAAAACAATTGCATGCAGTCATCACAGGATGATTTTTATTCAAATTCTTTTTAAGAAGACATAAGGACAACCCATTCAAGCCCCGTTTGTTATCTCATTCCTAAAAAAGAACGATGGTCAAAAATAAATATGGATTATGCCGTTCTTGCAGYATTCCCAAAAAACAGAGCTGTAGAATCTGTGTCAGGACACAGAATTAGAAGTTCTTAACTTTGAAGTGAAGTGAAAAAGCTTTAGTTTCAGTTTAATGCCATCTGTGGTTGCATCATTCAATTGTTTTGAAACGCAAMGTTTTCATCTAATGTAGCAGAGTTTACTACGTGCAATGAGCCCAAACCACGGGCTCTATAACAATTACWAGCGATCGAATACATTCACTGACTATCAGTCACATGTATACTAAACTTGAGAGCACATGTTAGGAATAACAAAGAAATCTTCCTCGGCTCATCAGCCATCATCAGAACAACAAGATGGCAAAMTCATCGCGAATATTCTCATATACTGCTCCTCTTCTCCATCGTAGAGCAACAACATTGTCAGGCTAAACCACAGGCTGAACAACAATCACGAGGAGCTAGAGGAGTGAATATACAACGAAAAAGAGCATACTACTATTTCACAACAATAGCCACTTGATGATTTGTAGTCATTCTACCAGGTCCATCTCAAAGTCATTTATGAATCCAGCCCTTCAGTAATTCTTCCAGCAATTCCAAAAACCTGCTCTATGAAGTAGAATTCGTCCGAGGACACAMTACTTTGAATTGAAGTTTATTGCCTCAAAATTAAAGCTATTAATGTATTCAATTGTTGTGTTAAGCGTACTATGATGCCAATGGGTTTGATGTGAGWGTGATCAAGGCTACGTAGCGTGCCCTTCTGTGATATTRGTCAGGTATGCCACCCTTCGGAACGCGTCTGGTCGACTTCTGGTCACGTAACCTTCTGCTATCAAGTGATCAACCTTTGCGATTGCTCCCCACAGCCGATACAGCTCAACCGACTTCTCAAAGTAATCATTGGCATCACGATATACATTCTGCGCATCCGATAACGATCTTCTGTTTTTCAAAGTTTGGGCATGCTTCAGTACGGTCAATCCCGCTCTCTCGTACGCAAGTGCTTGTTCGTGCACCAGCCCTTCTCCTTCCGCAAAGGATGCGGATTTCTCAAAGAGTTCGAGACCGCCATTTAAATCCCCTTTTGCGATCCGAAACTCCGCCTCGACCATCAGAACCTTGTTTTGACAGTTCGCTTTGCAGTGAATCGCGTGTTTCTTCATGAATTGTAGGGAACGAGTTGCAATTTTGGTAAATTTTTTTCGTTTGTTTTTTGTAGTAGCATCAGCCGCCAAGGCCAGGCACGTCATGCTCTCAAAAAATTTGTACGAGAAGACAGTGAAGGCAGCAGGATTGCTCTTCATCGTGATGTAACATTTTCGCGCCATTTCAAACGCAAACTCATAATTATGAAACACATAGGCGAGCCATAGCTTTCGAAAGTGAAATGCAGCAACACATAATATGTTATTTGATAGCAATGCTTCTCCCATGAGTCGTTCTTCATCGCAGGCCTTCCCGGTCAGTATCCATGGTATTTGCTGTTGGTTGATGGAAGTATTGCTGCTGTCGTTCGCTTGAAGATTATAGATTTGTTGAAGCAAGGGCGTAATGACGGACGTGCAAGATGTCTGTCGAAATTTGATGGCCACTGTCAMAAACTTGCTAACCTCGGCCTCCATTTGGTCAAGGGGCAGTCCAGCATGAAAGGCATTCGCCGCCCACAAACTTGCATTGACCAAAGCAAATTCTATATCTCCTGTACAAAAAGCCATTTTATGGCATTCCATCAAGGGCTCGAGAACAAATCTTAGTGGCTAAATAGAAAAATGAGAGTCGTCAAGAGAATTATTATACAAAAAGCACGTAAGTTTCCAATCGACAAACAACTGGAAAAAGCATCAATGACGAACCAAGCAGCCAGAAAATTCATTTTGCATATTTTCGACTTCATTACGTACCGTGGTCCAGCTTTTAATATAGCCATAATATACTGCGGTGACTCGGGGTACCAACTGCCTGTCATCAAAATGATCGACTAGCGAGACTGCCAACCTCCCGTTTCGGTTACCATTAATTAACTCTCCCATAGCGCATAGYATAAACCCGTATCCAGAAAATCCCGTAGCTGAAGTGGAAGTAAAACCGTACTTAAGGGATAGCTGAACCATTCGAAAGCAGGCAAAGGGYGCCTTGGGATGTTTGAGCACGATACAATAAGGGTAAATAAGATTCAGTATTCTCATTGCGGCCAGTTTGTTCTCGTTTTGCATGAGAGGCACCTGTCCAATATCACTATAGATATCAAAGGAGGACTTCACCATGCGTTTTGTTTTCATCAGGTCCAAAAATAGAAACATTTTGTTGGTTCTTTTGGGAAAGCGCTCCCCCAAGACTTCCAACAAACTAAATCCCTGTGCAATTGCTTCGCAGAGACGCTCGCGGCTGCCGAGAGAATTGATCATTGCAAAATATGCCCTCATCTTGTCTCGAAGGTTCTTGGCATTCAACAGTATCTCCTTAATGAGGTTGTCCATACGCTCAAAGTTAGCCGTACAGTACTCAACTTCGGCTGCAGCGCTATAAATGGCCAGAGAAAAATCGTATTCGTCTCTCCAGTATCCGTTCTGAACGTCGACAAAATTGCTTTTAAGACACTTGATTCCCAGATCGAGATAAGTTGCCGCCGTCACAAAATCGCCCATGCCGATCGCCAGTTCCCCTGCCTCAAGCAAGATGGAAGCAACCATCTTTTTCTCGGCCTTATCATTTATGATGTTCGCTGAAAGCCCATGCAATAACAAATTCACAATCAAGAAGATACAATAGTCAGCGTCATCGCTGYAGTTGCTGTTTGTATCCGCCTGGCGCTGAGCGTGACCCAGTAGTCTACGCCCAACGTTAGTGTAAAAGACGTCTCGTTGGTCGTCTTGGATTAAAGCCGCTGCAGCCTGCTGAATCTTGTCGTGGCAAAACCGAAAGCTCCCACTCCCGGTATTCATTCTCACTAATTCTTTTTCAATCATTAAATCCAGAGAMTCGGAAAGCAGTCYAGGACAGTATGCATACCCCATCATCGAAAGGTGTTGGTTTGAACGATTTGGCATCGCCCGGAGGAGCAGCTTCGCGCTGAATTCAGACCCGAGACAGGACGCTACCTTCAGCGTTTCCTGAACGTCTGAGGGCAGTCGTCTCATTAGATAAGCCAGTATTGAGACAGCATCCTGGCTGGTGTGTGCCACACCATGGAGAGCACTGCATCGGATCGCGTCCTCGTTCCATAGCCAGCTTGTCTCTAATGATGATGATAATTGCCGTTGCCGGTCCAAAGAATTAGTAGATGACGAGCAAGAATCTTCGGCGGCAGCTGGAAGAGACGACTTGATTATGGTCTTCGAACACTTCTCTGCTTGCGTCTGTGCAGTCTCGATGGTAGTTGTGCGCCTTATTACTTGTGACGATATCGCTCGTGGACGTTGTTGGGCCTGCAGATATCCTTCGTCGTGTAACGATCGAAGGAATTGCAAAAGGAAAAAAACGTTTCCCTTGGTTTGATCGTACGCAATATCAACCAACGGGTCTAGGGAATCTTTCCATTCGGAATGATCCGYRGGAATGCCCAAAACGTTTGCCACGAGTTCTTTACACACGGAACGGGACAAGTTGGACACCTCGATTTGTCGAATGGTAACGTTGTCTTCGTCTTCGAGGGTACGCAACAATTTGGCCAGGTCGTGGTCGAGTTCGACTTCATTGTGCCGGCAGGTGCCGACTAGCAATAGCCCGCTGGGCGAGTGAATACTCCCATTGCTCTCGGTCGTTTTCGTGAATTCGTTTCGCAGTTCGTAGTTCTCAATCTTTCGTGATGTTTGAGCTTGCAATTTCGATTCGGAATCCGTCAGCAAGAGGGAATGCAACAAGACCAGCGTCCCCGGATCGGCCCACTGCAAATCGTCGATCAGCAAGACGACCGGTCGCGTGCGAGGGTCACAAACGCTTTTCAGAAACGTTCGGACAACTCGCGCAAGCTGTTTCTGGCGGTCGTGAGTGGTAGTTGCCTGTGTCTCGATACTGCTGCTGGTATTGTTGATGTTGGYTGAGTTGCTCTTACATTGTTGCTGCTGCTTCCTCCGACTCTGGATAATATTKTTTGGATATGTGGTGGCTGCTGTCTTTTTTTGGGAATACAACGGCCCTCGTTCTGTGTTCGTGCTTTCGTCGCGGCATTGGTGTTCCTGTTGACCTTCGTGGGTTGGCTGGATTATTCTCGTGAGTGATGAAAAGGTCTCAAGCAGCAGATCTATGTCTCCCTTGCTCATGCTTGAGCAGGTCAGCTCCCTAATCCTTTCGACCTCATTGTTGTTCTTTTTCAAAACTAGGTCCACAAAGTTTGAAAAAGCCGCCACAAACGGAGCGTATGGCCGTTGTGGAGGACTCTTAGAACTTGTGTGGTTGCATTGACTGTTGTTCCATTGATCGAGCTTCCCGGAAAGGAAATAACCGTTACCAGCTTGGTGGTTTGTTACGATATCCTTTAAAGTCGCTTCTACAAGCGCAGTCTTTCCCGTCCCTGACAAGCCTGATACAAGAACAAATTCTTTTTTGGTGTTCAATTCGATGCTGTTGCTGTTCAAGTTAGTTCTGTAAAAACTACTCAGAAGCTGCTTCTGCTCTTCCTCCCGATCGAATAAGTAGCCATTTTTTAAAAAAGACCAATCTAGATCTTGTTGGGCCGATTTTGGACGTTGGGAACTTTGCGATTGATGGTGTTGTTGACTTTCCGATATGTGGTGTATTTGATCGTTCTTCTCCTTATCGTGAAGCGTTGAACTGTGTTCTTTCTTCAAACAATGCGGCTCCTGCATTGAACACGACTTGAAACTTGTTGTTGCTTCTTGATCTCCATGAAGATATACATGCATGTCGTTCTTCGTAACATATCCATCTGCCGTTGTGCTTGTTGTTGTTACATCAGAACTAATGCTCGTATCTGTGCATGCTGCACTCATGGTATCACTAAAACAACTCGGAGTATTTGCAGTATGTCTCGTAGTCGCAGAATCTAGGGTGCTGTTTTTGCTGSATGATATGGAGCGGCCGATGCTGCTACTCCCTTGCCAACTATCKTTTGTATTATTACAACCCTCGCTCCTATTTCTATTAGTGATTCCTTTGAATTTTTTATCATTGACATTCGCAGTGGTATGCACCACATGCACATGGACATGCGTCACGGGAGGTGTTGACGATGGCATTTGTGGACCATGGTGGCTTTCCTGATCTACCAAAACTGTTGCCATCGGTGTTTGTTTTCGTTGTCGCAGTTTTCGTGTGCGATGAAATCGGAGTCAAAAAATAAAGGATGAAAAGTCCATAGCGACAGAAATGTCATCGCGTGTCTCCTTGTTTGGTAGTTTGATTGTTGTTTGAAATCAATACAGTATTACTGCTGCATATAGGTACWATTTACATAAGCATCASGGAYRACTTACAGTCTTCAAAAAAGAGTATATTTTATCATMAAMAAATATCAYTGAATTTCAGAACAACAGCTGTTGTCCTATGGTTCGTGTTATTWACATGTAGAAAGAACGAACCTATTCCTTGGATTACTGTTATTTGTCTATGAYGAAGAGCGCTATTGACAACAATTTCTTGGATSGTTCAAAAAGAAAGATTAAAGGAATTTGCAAGCACCTCCCTAAAAAGAGTTGAACTTATATACTYAACACGRTATCTATCCCAGACATGGACTTAATAATTGTATGTTCCAATTCATTGAGGGTGTATTATTTTCATTGATCGACATAATAGAAGTCAACGCTTGTCATACTTKGTCAACCTTAAATAGGAACCTGACGTTTCGTCTATTTTTATCATGATAAATTTAGTATGAGGAAGTAGATTGACTCACGAAAAGGAATAAGGTGTACTGTAATCAACAAACAATCTGTCCCCTGCCATCTCCRGGAACCTTAAACGGAAATACGATAGTACTTTAAGTAAAAGCTTGGTAACGAATCATAATAAGTAGGAAAAAGTCAGCACCGTAAGGCACGGTACTTGTCGAAAGCCCATTGGGCCTCATAATCTGGTTTACTACTGTACTTGATAAGAATAATAGTAAGAGAATCTAGGGGCTAACGGAACGGTACGGAACGGTACGGAAAGGCATATTGCAACGTACGTACGAGTACTCAAAGCTACAAGATCCATGACTAAGTCGAATAAAGTGATCAGTACGAAGTACTGTACTTTAGTAGTCTACGATTGTGTAATATGCAGYACGGTATTACGCTCAGGGGTCATAATTTAGAGGGGAGCGCAACGCGTCGAAACTCATATTCCACGTGTGGTCCAAATTTCMAAAAAGTCACCGAAGGAATTTTTTTCATTCTCATTTTTACTGCATAATACTAGTAAAACTATCCAACCTTTAAGCACTTGCAACTTTATCAAAAATATTACTATTTTAATTTTTGAGTAGCCTATCTAGTCCAGTTTTTTATGCTGATTCTGAATATRCCATTTTSTTGGATATYAAATTGATATTTGTGGTACTATTTTACTATTGAAAAATGAACATAATTTTCCACAGTAGTACAAGGTTAAAAAGAGAATTCAAAGAGCTTTCGAATGCGGTGGGGGAGTACGACATCCGACGAATATTGACTGATATACATTTACGTATATATTGAATTGCTAATGTACGACTGGTGCGTCTTTTTTAGCTTGGCCAACGCTACTATACAATAGAACACTTCTTGGCAAAATCCTCTACTATGCATACTACTAGTACAATGTTGGATGTCCTGCTGACATTGGATTTGCCTTATCCACAATGTCCACATTCTCATTGAATCCATCAGACTTATATTTCAAATACCTCAAGAAAGGTGTGTCCTTTACCTTTGATGCACAAAAATGTGGGGTCTATGATACAACAAAACTACAATCTTACAGGACAACGAACTCCAGGATGGAAACTTTGACAATTCTCCAATACCATTACCATCAGACAATCTTCCACCATTTCCATCTTTACCTACAAACACTACCATCACCTGTGTAGTTGATGCCACATATGCAAATATAAAACCAAAACAAAAATCTAACACTGCTGGCTTTGCCATTATGTTAGTAGCATGCAAAAAGCTGCCATTGTATACAAATTGAAATCCCAAATGCAAACTGCACAAAGCTCAACCAAAGCAGAATTCTATGCTACTGTCTCCACTGCAAAAATTGTTCTATACCTCAGGTCAATTCTTGCTGACCTTGGATTTCCTCAACAACAACAACCAACAATGTTGTATGAAGACAATGATTCCACAATAAAAATTCTATTTTCAGGAGTTCATACAGAACAATCACAACACATGGAATMATGGCAAGAAAGGGTACTTCGAGTCTCAAGTTGTGCAGGGTTAATATATTGTAATCATCTTATTCTAAACCTGTCCCATTGACTAAATTAGTTAATCAATAATCGCCTCCTTTTGATAGTGCTGGACAACTATTATTGTCCATAGGGGCTTCACAATCAGACTGACTCAAATYAGCGACAGTGTGCCTACTTTCGTCGTGTGATGCTACCGTCGAAGACTTGTCGTCCTGCTTCAATCGGGCTGCGGATCGTTTCAAGGCGGTTTCAAATAATTGTAGYGCAGCGTTCTTGGATTCCCAGGCATCCAAGATTCGTTTTCTCTGCGCTTGCATGCGCAYYCTTGACTCTCGTACGTTCTTCAAGGCGTCTAGAATATCCTCAGAACTTTTTTGCATTAGTGCGAAATAAACGTTCTCTTTCCAGTTTGGACACGAAAGTTCCAGCATCTCTATMCTTTTTTTCTCTTGCGACGAATAAGTGGAAAGAACCTCTTCCGCGACCGCCTGTGCACCCTGGGATAGTAATGATGGATTGGCACGGCTTTCCCCCTCGGCGCTGCTTACGACATTACGTRAAATATCTTTTGCGGCATATGTTTCTTCGTCCCGGAAAAGGCCAAGCAAGTCGTCCAATCCAGCATCGTCGTTTGCTACCGTTTCAAGATCTCTGTTATGTGACGACTCGAAAAGATCATCCCAAAGCGGTATGGATCGCGAGTTGTCTTCCATCCTTTTTTTATTGTTTGTTTCACATCGCTGGTCCTGTGTCATAACAAGGATCGTGTCAAAGATAGAACCAGGTGTCGCCCCCATGCCTTCATTTTCATCGTTACTAGCCCCATTGTCCCACTCCAACCTGTGAATTCTGTTACTGCAATCTCGCTCAGGTACGTACTCGGTTGGCACCTCTTCATTAGAATTATTTTCCTCAAGACAGAGAAAGCTTGTTTCGTTTGTTGAAATTTCAATGTTTTCCTTGGAATYATTCTCTTTGTCATCGATGACATTAACATCATTATTTTGTTTTGTTTTTTCTTTGTCCCTTGAAAYACCCATCACTTCAAATAAGGTGGGTTGGTATGCTTGAAATGAAAAGAAAAAAGGCAATTGTGCAGAATAAGATGCATCAAAATGCACGAAAAGCAAGAAGAGTCAACCCGTGGAGTTAGATTCTTTTTTCATTCTTGATATTGCAATATAGTAAACGAGTATAGCTGCTGATGCTGCTTTTTTCTAATGATTGTGTACGCTTACTCGGGACGCTTGGAAAGACCCTCGTCTGGGCCTTTTCCACGACGTTTCTCGATAACCCCTTGCTTTCGGTTTGCTGTTGTTCGAAGACCTCGGCGTCTGGCAGGAAATAGGAATCGTCCGTTCCAATTCCCATTACCTTCCCACCTTTTCCCCTCTCATTGTTTGCGTCRGCACCTCTTCGCGGTTTAGTTCGCTTCCAGGCTTCCCGGCGGTGTTTTTTGAGCCTTCGTCGGACAAATTCCGTTTGTTCCTCGAGGCGTTCGGTCGACTGCTCAAGCTTTTGAAGCCTGCGTGCCAAGGTCTTTTCGATGGCCCCGTCGGACCGAGAAAAGTCTTTGATTTCTAGGGTTGCAAGGTTGCAGTGATCGTTGGTACTGGTGTTTGTTCTTTGGCATGGGCAGGTTTTGCAAAGAGCACAGGCTTGTGTCTTACGGGTTCTTTTGCGAGGCCGGATCTGTTTTACTGCGTTAGCACCAGTCGTTCCTCCGTTTGCGGGCATGTCATTGTTTGTGCTGATTTCATTGCTATTATCATTTGGTTTGGTCTTCGATTTCGATCTCCTTTGTTTGGTAGTCGCAGCACTTGGCTTCTTTTTCTTTGATGCTGGTTTAGCTTTCTTTGGACTTGGTGCAGTCGGAATCGTTGCATTATCGTTTGGTATTTGAACTCCTGCGTTCTCGTGATTTCGAGCAGCATGCTGTTTCGATGTATGCCCCGGTGTTTCCTTCGGTTSCTCTGGTAAGAGTTCAGAGGAACGCTTGCCGTTGCTGCTARTTTCCATTGTCACCTCGCCTCTCGTTTCCACGACGGACTGGACTTCTGTTGCCACAACATGGGGCACATCCAAGCAGGCAGCGACTTGTTTCCATTCGCTTGCCCCYTTTCCCCTTTCTGCTTTGTTTTGCAGCGTGTCGGAAGAGAAAGATTCCTCGTTCACAACTATGACCTCGCCTTTCGCTTCCGCAACAAGCTGAGCGTCCATCGAAGGAAGCAGATTAGTCCTCGWCGCMTTGTCTTGCTCGTTTTCCTTCTGAAGTGTTTCATTGTTTTCTATGGCATTCAATCGTTCATCACAAAACCTCCCCACAATGGCTTCYCTTTCCACAGCAGCATGTGTGTCCGTCATTGAGGATTCACCAATCGTTAATGTATCGTTAACTCCCTGTCCCGCGTTTGATTTTCTGTCATCATCGTTTGCTGCATCGACATTCGAATCTACTTCGTTCGCTTTCCCCTCGGCGGTATTTTCGGCTGTCGTGCTATCGTGGTGKTCCTTGCTTGTGGTTTCGTCATGTTCCAACGCCATGATTTCGCCCTTGAGAAGAGACAGGACCCGCGCCTTGACTTTTTTCTTGGTCGCCTTGTCCAGTGGCTCGTCCATCCGCTGCCCGAGTGTTTTGCAAAATATTTTCATGGTGATCGTATTGGTGTCGGTCCGGAGAAAGAGTCGATCGATTTCACGCTCCAGCAATATTGCTTTCCGTCGKGCCAGCGCTTGTTGCGGCCGGCAAGTTGTTGGCTTTGAAGGCGATGCCGATTCGCCGTTCTCGTTGCCAGGAGCATACATGCAAGGTTCTTCTGAATAATCGTTATCACGCGGGATGYCGTCAATATCGCAACCGCCGTCCCCAAAATCGAAATCATTCGAACCGTCGTGATCTTCTGCTTGTGGTTCACTGCCCGGCTGACACTTTTTGCTCCCCAAAACTCTCCGTTCGCGGTTTTCACTGCCAGCCAACGACGATGACAACGAAAGCAGGTTATCATTGGATTCCTCCTTTTCGTAAACACTTCCTACTTCCGGAACTCTGATGTTGCCCACAAWTRTAGTAGTTGTTTYTKCTGCTTCCTTAGTTCTCGTTGACGATGGCAAGGATGCCAAATCATTGGATTTCTCCTTCTCATCGACGCTTCSCGTTGTTAGGGCTCTGATAGTGCCCTCAGTTGTCGTAGTTTTTTCTGCTGCTTCTTTAGYTTGTGMTTCTTGCGATCTGTTTCYTTGGGAGATGTTTAGGGTGGTTYGCTGCGGATCTGGCTTCGAATGGATCAATTCTTCTTCGAAATCGCTGTTCTCGGATTCGGTTTCGTCTGTATTTGAACCGCATTGTTCCRCTACCATCGATAACTTCTTTTGATTGTTTTTGTGGRTSCTGCTGTTCTTCTTGACGGSTTTTGTTTTGAATAGCTTTTTCTTGTGTTCGTTGCCACCCTCATTTTTTGTTTCGTCCCTGTCGCTGTTGCTGCCGATTTCGTCCTCGTCCTCGTCCTCGTCAAAAAATGCGCGTTCCAATCGACTCAGTTTATCCATAATGGTCGCCGTTTTGTCTAAAGGATCATTCCCAGCTGTGCTTTGACTGCTCGGTGTCATTTTGAARGATGGGATTGGGATTCTGGGCACCCGCCGCACCCGTCGTTTCAACCGAGTGTTTGCCGAAAGGCTGGAAAGTGGACCGTTTCGGGATCGCTTTTTCGATCCGTTCTGGGTCGGCCGGGCATTCTTGTTGTTGCTTTTGTTGTTGTACTTAGATAGATTCAAAGAAAATGCACTRTTGAGTCCGGGATTRCCTTTTCGCTCGTCGTCGTCGGAAAATGCCATYTGGCTTTAACAACCCTCGCAATGCGGCAGCTTGTATACGAAACAATGATAACAATGCCGAAGATAGCAACAGCAATGGCAATRGCAATAGCAATAGCACGTCCGGTACTCGTTGCGATCTCTYTAGGGATCTATGGGCAAATCATCGATAWTCTTCAATTTATCGYCAACCGTTTATTTGGTTTTGTGGGCAATAGGAGCCAATACTTTTGTTGGACTGGATGAACTTGTTGCACCGGTATCGCTGTGATTTCAAATTTTGCTTCTTGTCTGTAAATTGACGCCGACGGCATTCATGTACGGTGCGAGCATTTCAAGATACAATTACGCTAGTACCGTACGACTTCGTAGTAGCATCGAAATGGTACGTACAAACTGTACCAGTACATGACACGGAAGTACAGTACGGTACGTACGGTAACGTACCGTACTTGAGGAGAATACAGTAAGTACGTACGTACAGAAGAACGTACTTCTCGTACATTTGACTCTGGTTTGAATTTTTATGGGCTGTGTTCGTACTTGTAGCAGTCCCATGTACGACTCAACGAATATGACCCTCGACTAAGGGGTCTAAATTTATGACCCGTGCGTCTAGTGCCGTATTTTGGTACGAGTACTSTACCGTAGGATTCGACCACTCCGTGGTGATTCATAAGTCTCAGATGGAATGCKACACACACATTCCTTAGACGAGCTAAAATATGTTTAACTGCTTGTAAATCTTAWTCTTTGCATGTCCATTGCGTAACAAAAACGGCTTAAGCACGCTTTTTTTCAGTTCTTCCAAACCAAGAGAATCCTTCCAATCTGGATCTGCGATGCGACGCCGCCAAGCTGCATCGCCACAAAAGCCACCAACGGACCAGACCGAAGCTAGTTTCGATCCAGAATCATCGCCCAGGACAAACAACATCATGGTGAAAAGCAGTGCCCAGTCGAGCCAAAAAATGGCCGTAGCTACGGAATTCGAGGTCGAATCTGGTTCAGCCAGAGATTACCCGAAATCCTTCTCHTTTTTTCCGCGAAACTACACCGGACGCAGGAAGCTTGCGATTGCGGTGTGTTGTTTCTTCGCAGTGCTATTGGTAGTGGTGAAAAACTCGAAAGGTGAGRCAAAACGAAACTGAGAAACGAGGATTAGTATCCGTTTTCGATGCGTTTTTTCTGTTCTGCCTAGGGGGGACTTTGAGAGTTGTTTGATGATTAGCGTTAAAGTTAAACCCCAAATTCTTGTTCTCCGTACTTGTWCTCGTACCGGTACTTAGCTACAGGTACTCGAACTCCTACAAGTATGTACACGTAATGGTACCGTACTCCTATTATCGAACAGAAATGCAACAAAAAAATTCGACGCGAATGTGGGTCATCATGGTTCTCGTACTCGTACACTCCTATTCTGCGTTTTGTTGATAGTTGGTGTTGTGTTTTCCCATCATCAAACTCCATTTCGGCCCATCGTATGCAAGTGACTTTGATGCGTCTTGTCTTTAATCGATAACGGTAAACTCGACGGCATTCCATTGTATGACTGGGAAAAACAAGAGCTTGAGGCACAGAACCAATCTGGAATCCCCCCGCAAGGACGCCACGACATCGCAATCGCGCGACAGCACTACACCCAAATTCAAAAACCACATGGCCTACACTCGGCGCAGCATTGCAACACCGTTTCCTCGAGGTGGCAATAGCAACGTCTTGTTGAACAATAATCGGAGCCTTACTTCGTACCGAAAGAAGTTCATCATCATCCTTGCCGCTACATCATTTTACACGGCTTTTTTGTATCAACGGGGTCAGTGATCCTTGTTTTGTTTTCCCACTCCTGTGATCAGATTTCCCGTCACGCCGTGCCATTCGATTGCCCAGATTGAATCGCAAAGAKGAATGCACTGCTGACAAAAATTCTCGCGCKGCAGCCATTTAATTGCTAGCACCATTCCGATGATCTAGACGGATCGATTCGACTCGACTCACGAACATCAACACTTTTGCCTACCTCCGTTCATTCTTTCTATTTTCGCATAAAGGTGGAGCGAGCACCTACCTTGGATCAAGCCCTGAGACATCGGTGCACAACCCTATGAGTAAAATGATTTCGGCCGGTCGCAAGTTRGCTGTMACCACATGGAACATTGCTGCCATCAACAACAACCCTTTCGAATACTGGATTACGTACAAAGAAAATCCGGATTATGAAAAATTGATGATTAACATTGAAAATTTCTTGCAGAATCCTGGAGAAAATGATGTTCCCGTAAAGGATGTGTTCACGGAAGAAATGTTCACCAAGTTGGATTCTCGTTTGACTGGTGTGGGATGGACCAGCGTTCGGCCGTATTGGGAATCGGACTTTCAAAACCGCAAGATCGTATCTGGATTTATGAAAGATCCCTTGTTGGGRAGCAAGCGCCTGGCTTCCATGCCCGATCGCATTACCAACACGATCAATGTCGAGGGAGGCGGTCAAGTCTTCAGACCAACCGTAATCAATATGTTTGCAGGTGACTTGGCGACACTGGACTTGTGGTGGGCCGCATGGGAGTCGTTCATGTTTGACAACAAGCTTACATACAAAGGAAAGAACGGCATCGAGTCGAAGGCTCCCTACGAAATGCTTCAGAAAATCAAGAAGGCAAAGTATCCCGATATAACCGAGCAGGAAGAGACGGATTCCTTGCCGCTTCAAACCATGTGCGGAGCTATTTTTGATGCTATTCTAGTGCACATGATGAACACCGTGTCCACTCCCGAGATTTGGCAAACTCTGAAACAGACCATGGTTGAAAATCTCAATAAAAAGAAGGTCCCACACACCTTGGAGATTCTGAAGTCCACGTACGGGGATGCCGATATTATCACGCTCCAAGAGGTCTCCTCTTCGTTTATCGATCAGGCACGTGCTTCCTCGCTCGGAAAGACATTCCACATTGTTGCACCGGCGGACCTCGATGCGGTCCGAGACCAAAATTCGGTGATCTTTTTGAAAAAAGAACTGTTCCCGAAGGGGCCTGGGGTAGAAATCACGAAACTGGTGGAGGCGGAGTTCCCGAAGGGCAGCAAGATGGTCGCAAGGGGAGATATTTTGGCCATTACGGCGACCAACAAATACGGTCTCGATCTCGTTGTTGCCTCGTTCCACGGCGACACAAACGGATTGGCCACCAAGCCGGTCGTGGATGCCACCATGAAAGCATTGAAATCGGAGAGCACCCTGAAAAACCACCGCCTCGTTTTTGGTATGGACGCAAACACGTACGAGCACGCCAAGCCCGGAAAGCAACAAGACGTTCTGGATTTTGCCAAGAACGTTGTGTCGCACGATTTGACGTCCTGCTGGGGGGACGTGCCCAATCCCTCCAACTATACTACGTACAATGCGCGGACTTATCTCCAGCCGCAACTGAACAAGGCTTGCAAGAGTACCGAAAAGCGCGAAAAGGGCGACGTCAATCCAAAGGATTTCATTATTTTCCCGAAGCGTGACTTCAAGGTGGTAAAAACCTGGAAGGACAACACGGGGAGAAAGGAATACATCGAAGACATGGCATTCCCAACGCTTGAATTTCCATCCGACCACGGGTTGTTGTCAACCATTCTAGAACCCATTGAGTAAATACGCGATAGTACATGATAAAGATTTCATCCTTGCACGACGTTCGGTGTACTTCTATTTTGTACATCTGAACACTTTTTCATTACTATTCTTGGACTGTCGCACTCTTTACAGATGATTCAATGGCTTGTATTTTTCCAGAGTGAGGCGTCATTTTTTTAAAAGTCGTTTTACATTAGTACAATGGCTCTAGCTTACAGTTACAATTCCCCCGGCTTTTGTCACCCAAATGAATTCCACCATCGATATGGACTATGCCGGCAGCGGATCCCAATACCAAGTATTCCGACGCCGGGTGTCCTTCCCCCTCCCCAGAGAGCTGCCCCGTCGGATAAGTTTGCTGTGCTGCAATCCCTTGGTAGATTCTTGTTATTGGCTGACCTTGTTTTTCTTGGCGGGGGATTCGTGAACGTCGCCACCGGAGTCACCGGGTCTTTTAGATTCCTCCTTTGCCGATTCTTCCGCCTTTTTTTCTTCGCCATCGGTTTTTGTTTTGGCCGCGACCGTGTTCGGAGTACCCCCATCGGTCCCCGATTCCTGCTTTTTCTTCTCTTGTTCTTGATGTTTCTGTCGTTGCAGAGCCGCAAGCTCCTTGAGGGAGTCACCGCCAACAGCTCTGGGACTCTTTCCCCTTGCCGTGAGAGTCGCGCAGTGCCGGCTGGCAATTTCGTCGTCTTCCATGAACCGGCGGCGGTCCGTTTCTTCGTGGGTCATAAAGGTGTCTCGTGTCTCCTTAGTCAGGCATTCCCATGCGCTCATGAGACGGGTGTTTAGGTTGGAATTCACAAGCATCGGATCCGGTGTTGCCGACTGGTCCTCCATGCTGCGTTTCACCTCCTCTTCGGCGAGGCTGCGGTATTGTTCGATGTTCTCCCGGACGAAGAAGTGAAAGTCGGTCTGGATCGGCTTGACCTCTTCGGTRGTAATTTCGGTGGCCGCGGCGGCCCGCAAACGCTCAACCTCGCCCTGGTCCGGCTTCAGGGATTGCTGCGGGCCGCTGCGCTTGCCGTTGGCATCCGACAGGGCAGAACCGGGCAACCCCTTGGTTCCAGCGGTCGAGCTACCGCCTTTCTTTGTGAGCGCCGACGATCCACCCGAGACAAGGGAATTGAGGTCCGAGAGGGGCGCCACCGCACCGGGCAAAAGACCGTTCTGCATCCTGCCGTTTCCCCTGCCTGGAGCGGCGGATGGATTCACCGGGGAAGGCCCCCGGAACGACCCCGGCGGCCGGTGCAGGTTCGCACCCTGGCTCCCATAATGGCCCTCGTAACCTCCCCCGTAGGGATAGGCCGGGTGGGGAGCGGACTGCGGATAGCCCCCGGGGCCGTATCCAGCGGCGCCGTAGGGAAACGAATGGGGGGGCATGGAGTACGCAGCAGCGGCCGCGGCAGCGGCGGCGCCCCTGGGATAGCCGGGGGGATGCGACCCGGGAGGGGGTGCTCCCCCGTATCCCCCGTCGCCGCCGTAGGGAGCGGGGGGATACGAGCTGTACGAATTGCCAAAAGATCCGTGCGACAGAGCCGAAGGCCCGCCGTATCCCATGGGTGGAGGTGGTCCACCGGGCCGCAGCTCTTGCTCCGCGTGCTGCGAGTAGCGTGGGTGGCCACCGAGACCCATGTGGGGGGGACCGGAAGACCCCATGGGGGCTTGCTGGTGCTGCTGGTGTAGTTCCATAGAGGCAGATGCTGTTGCCCCGGCTGATCTGTGATTGGGGTCTCCCATTTTCTCGGTTTGTGCGTTCATCAGGTGCAGATGCGAGAAACCCGAGATTCAATTGCGAATAGCAGTGTTGTAGGGGTTCGCGTTGCAATACCGCGGAACGGAGGAGATTCTTGGGCAAGATTGCAGTTTGTTGGTTAGTTCTCCAACCCGAAATRAAATGGTTTGGGTTTGGGTTTGATGCACACAGCCAAGTTTCCGGAGGATGATTGCGTTCATTTAAAGGATCAAGGCATTATCTTGTAACCGTAGTACTGTACTATTCCTTACTAGAAAATGYGTGTTCAAATGAACGGATATTTGCAACGGACCACCAACAGTAACCCACATAGCCGTTGTCATGGTTCACGATGAGAAGATGAATGGTTTCAATCCGCTACACGCCGATGCCTCGCGTTGCCTTTCTCTCAAAAAATCGAAATAAACATTACTCACCGTTCCTAACGCACGCTATGGAAATAGCCCCTTTGGAATGTCCGTTACTTGTTAACGGTCTTTTTGCGCACATCGTTTTCACGGAAGCGTATGGGAACATGTTTTTAAAAATACGGGAACTCGAACTTTTCTTTGTGAGTTACTACGTAGTATGTTCTTCTACGAAGTTCTTACCAGCGACGGTAGTAAGAGTACGTACGAAACTGTAGGTACTACTCATAGTACAGTACTAATAGTAGTGTGGTACAGAACAAAATACATGAAGAACAATAGGTCATGGCAACCATTCAAATGGAAATGGTTTCTSGGCTGAAACTCTCTGTCTAGCTCMATGGTGTGCAAAATAGTCAGAACCGAAAATAGTATTTCTATTAGAACTGCTATTAGTGCTGGTACTACTACTACTAGTGGTGGTGGCGATCGTTCTTGGTGGTGGTCTTCTTCTTCATCATCATCATCTTTCCCCCTGTACTTGTTGTCCCTAGTTCTTCTTGTTTTTGCTGCTGCTGCTGCTTGAGGAGTGGTATCAAACCCTGATTTGATCAAAAAGAGCAAAACATTGTGAAGTAATGTCTTCTTCATGATCTTGCAAATACTCTGCTGCCAACAACAGCAAGAAGCAGAGAACAACGATCTGGTGTAACAATCGGCCACAATGAGGAGCAGCAGCATACAGCACAAGGAACATTGATTGCAGTTTGGTCTGCTTGCATCATGTGCTGACACCCTAAATTTTCCTTGACTTGGGATTCCATATTCCAAGTTTTKTTTGMMTGTCGGCACACTASACCTACGGTGCATCAAAATTAGAGTCACAGCTTGAAAGACGTASGTAGTAAYAAGCTTTTTAGACTGAATATCACCGGGTCGAGACGAGTCGACCACGAAAGCCATTTGTATCAGGACCTTAAATGCAGAATCTCCATGCAACTGCGATGCAAAGCAACACTTTTAGAAAAATAGACGAATGCTGTCTCTTGTAAACAAATAATTATAATAAAATGTCGGACAGCGATCGGAGTTTTCCTTTACACAAAGAGAAATCATGTTCGCGTTGTGAAATCGACAACACGAAACTAGAGAACTAGACAAAAAATTGCACAGGGTCGAGTGGAGCTGGGTCGAATCAACCGCAAAAGCCAAAGTTTCGCAGCATCACGTCCATTCCAGAATCTCCGTAGGCCCGCTTCAGTTTCTTAATGTCCACCCACGGCATCATCTTCTTGTGGATTGGATTCCATTGCTTCTTCTCGCTTTCTGCCATGGTCTTTATGTGGCCGACGAATCCCTTCCAGTCGGTGTGGGCGTCGGGAACCCCGTCGAATCGATCRGGCCCAAACATCAAGAGAAAGAATTCCCGAAGCTCGTCCTTGGTCAGCGCACGCTCGTCCAACAAATCAAACAACTTGTGGCTGAATCCCATTTCACGTATCCTGTGCATTGGCAGGCCATAGTTGAGCCATTTGTTGTGCTCGTATACTTCCTCGGCTTCTCCGCTAAAGTCGTCGAGGACCTCCAGGCTGAGTTCGAGTTGCGAGTCAAGATCGTTGTAAAATTCGACAACACTTTCTTCGTCCGTGCAGAGCCGAACAACGATCCAAACCGGAAGCCCCTCCAGAGACCTCAGAGCGTTTGTAAATTCGTTCCGATCGCTTCGCGATGAATATCCTGTCGCGTCGCTGGGGAGCCCGTCTGTGGCGAGAACTATCACCACTTTCTGTCCGTTCTGAAAAAGATCGTCCTTCATTGCCACGACGTTTGATCTGATTTCTCGGATGTGTTCCGAGAGCGGCGTAACGCCAGAAGGYGAGACCTTCTTCATGGTGTCCAGAGCAATTGAGAGGTCTTCCATGATGAAGTCGGAGCCCCGTTCTCCTATGCTGAATTGCTGCGGGCCCGCCATCTTTCCCGGATCGTTCAGGAGCCGAAAGACCGTCGGGGCCTCCAGCAACGCGGCGAGTTGTGCGTGGTACTGTACTGTTTCCTGAATCTCCGTCCAGCGGGAGCAGCTCACGAACCGAACGTGGCTTTGGTTGGCCGAATCCACGAGCCGGTGGCCGTCTCCGGTGTTCATGGAACCGCTGTTGTCCACAACCCAGATTCGAAGGGGAAAGGTCATGTTGCTGCGGGCAATGGAGTTGATCATCCCCCCGGTGTATCCCTGATCTTTAAGGCATGAAATCTCGCTTTGGTTGAGGATTTTGCTGCTCGGCGCAGGCATCAGCACCCTTTTGCTCCGCCCCTGTTTCAAAAGTGTTCCCGTCGGGCGGGCCGAGGGCGCTGCCGTTGCGGAATCTACCGGAACCGCAGCCGCCGCAAGAGGAACTGCGGTAGCTGCAACCATCGGTGGAGCGTAATCGTCGTCTCTTCCCATGTCTTTTTTTTTCTTTAGTTTGAGTTTGCTGTAGTGTTGTACACGTGCGTGTAGTGTAGTTGTTATGATCTTGTTATGATCTTGTTTTGATCTTGTTTTATGATATGTTCGTATTGTTAAGATTGGTTGCAAAACACGAATGAAAAATCTTCTGTACCGTACTCCTACCGTGCTGTCTATTATCATTCGATATCTCCTACTGTACGGTACATACGGTACGGGTGGTACCGTGCTTACAACGTAAGTACCTGGTACCTTGTTTGAGATTTGAGATTGATTCCGAACTTGCAGCAAGAACGCGAACGAGAACTCTTACTCACTACGTCTACGTAACCTACTGACAACATAATCTGGATACAGTATCAGTCGTCTTATCTATCTGCTACTGTACTTACCAGTAAGCAGAKGTCTAAGTTATTATGACCCTGGGCTTTATTTAAATAATTCGATTCTCGTTCTCGTAGCGATATAATTAGGTATGAATCTGAAGAAAAAGAATAAGTGAAAAATTCAAAATACTGTACGGTGAAGAACGATAAGTAAATAAGTACAGTAGTAATTTGCATTTCCTTTATCTCGTGATTTCGACAAAAAAGAAGAGTATCGACATACAGATATTTTTTTACTTCAACGCAAGTAAAAAAATGTCCCGTTGTTTGGTTTGCTCCCAAAAATAAACCTAAGCAGAACCGACGGGCTCGGGAAAGTTTCTGTTGCAATTTTTGAAAAATGTCATCTGGAACCGTAGTATGTAGTATCGTACTTGATTGGACCACCGYACGTACGTACCTCCTCATAAGGTACAGTACCGTACAGACTTCTAGAGGTACCGGTACGAAGCGAACGAATTCGTACGATGCGAAGAGCATGGTACGTACCCATACGTCCGTAAAGCGGCGTACGTAAAGTACGAGTACGGGTACACAACGATAGAGGTGCAGACCTCAATGATGATGAGAGGAGTCCATCTCTCGTCAAGTGCTTCCTCTCAAAAAAGGAACTCTGTGGTGAAGCTCCGTTGCACATCTCATCAACCTGAGTTATTGTGCATCAGGTCATCCTACTGCCGAATCCATTGCATACTAACCCTAAAAAGAAGATCCTAAAAACGATTGTTTCACTCGATCCWTTTGATTTAATTCCAGGTTAGCAAGACTTCTCGTTTTTTAACATGGTGTTCGGTGCTGACCCGGAGCCAAACTCGGATTCTTTTCTGACGGATGAATTGCTGCAAGAGGAAGTGGAATATGGACGGTTTCAGCAGCGATCCTCTCGCGGTCGCGGTATTCTTGGCCTCGGACCTGATCAAGACGATGGAACGCAYGGCAACAACGATCCGTTGCCTCRATCTCGTCAGAGCCCCCGTAGAAGCAAACACAAACAGCAGCGGTCGCAATACCAAGAGGATGGCTTGCCGCGAAATCACCACAAAAAAGGAGACCAATTTTACGAAGAAGAGGTTGGGCCRGACGACGAGGAAGATTATCGTGAACGTGCGCATTGCGATACTCCTTTGAGGGCACAGCACGATCAATATCAATATCACTACAATCCCCACCTACCGCAGGACGGCASCAGCAACAACGAAAATATTAATGTAATCAGCAGAAGCGATGACTACTACTTTGATTCAAATGAGGATTTTTCTGTTCAGGAAACAACAAAGAATCTAGTCATAGGAGAGGAAATGCTTGGCCAAAAACTATGTTGGAGATCAAATCCTTCCCAAAGCTTGAGCGACTGGAAACTCAACGTGTTCAATCGATCGACGAAAACCTTTGAAACCTACCACGTTCATCGCGTGGTGCTAGCGCTCGGCCCTCGTCGGTGCGAGTATTTCCAGGATGTCTTTCGTCAGGCCGAGGCGGGAACAAGCGCTTCCTCYGCCAGCAAGATCACGAGGGTACCGTTGATTGCGGAATCTTGCAAACTGGTGGGATCCTTCCTCGATTACGTGTACGGTAACGACCAGTTCGAAATCACCAATGAAAACGCGCTTGGGATGTGTTACCTAGCAGACATATTTCTCAACCACAGCCTTTGGGACCTTGCCACGGATTTTATCGAGGGTGACTTGCAGACCGTTGCCGGAAGAGAGAATCTGGGCCAGTACTACACCGATTCTGTATACTATGACCAGGATGAATTCTTGGATCACATCCTGTCCGTGTGCTCTCTCCACCTACTGCCCATGYTGGAAGAGGGAATCTCTTGCACAAATCTGTTAGAGGAAATAACCCCCACCCACATGTTGCAGGTTCTAGGGGAGATCGAGCAAGGCGATCAACTGTCGAAGCCAACCACCTCCTTGTATCTTACCCGCCTAATCACCGAATACTGTTGTCTGCACCGGCATGAATTGTCGATAGTAACCTTCAGCCACTTTATGAGTCGAGTGAAAAGTCTGGATTACTCTTCGGCCTTGACACTGTTGGAAACCTCTCTCGAATACGACCTTGGCACTTTTGCGACAGAAAATGACGACGACGAGAACCGAAAGGGATCAATCTCCTCGTTGATTTTGTTTCAGCGGCAATGCATAGCAACACTCTCCGAAGAATGGGAACATCTCGTGGGTCATAATGAACACAGGGTGACACGAATCRTGAGAGTACTGGCGCTTAGGGAAGAGCACCAGAGCATGTTGGTAGACTGGTTCCAAACGACGCTCGTTCAAGCCTCGAAGAAATTGCTAGTGTCTCAACAAGAATCCGAAACAGCCCGGCAACAGGTTCAACCCCTAACAGATCGCTGCGAARCTATGGCGAACGATTTGGAAGCTGCCCAAAAAGAAACCGCTACGGCCGAGCGGAACCACAATACCACAAAAAGCGAAATGAAAACCCAGATATCGTCTTGGATGAGGAAGAACGAAGCGACCAACCAACAGCGACGGGCGGAACAGCAACAATTGGAACACGAGCGGCTTCGATGGGAAATTGAACGCCAGCAGTGGAAACACGAGAAATCGAGGCTGAAGCGCGAACTGAGGGCGTTGCGCCAAGGATCGGCCCACCAGTACAGTTCCAATCGTGACAATTACGATTGGGAGGAACACTCTTCCAGTCATTCTCTGAACCGTCATCACCAACATCAGTATTATCACCACGACGACGAAAACCGTGGTAGAGAGGCGATTACAACATCTAYATCGGATTCGGGGCWCCAGCACGACAGGCCATTCGTCATACCGAACGATTGCGACTCGAATAACATCAACGACGATTCGAGGTCCTACGTCACAGACTCGAGTTCGATAAGCAATAGCTTGGTGGACGTGCCCGGTGGTGCTGGACGATACGCACATGATCCCCACGCATACCCCTTAAGCAACGGGATGAGTCCACAGTTTCGGATATTTTGACGAGAGACGAAGACGAAACGTACTGTTCGACATGAAAAACTTTCAATCGAACGATTAAAAGGCATGTCTTGGGCCTTTGCGATCATTAGAAATTAAATAGCTGTGTTTTCCATAGATGTAACATTTCTAGAAAAAGCATTTTTGGTGGCTTCATATGTTATTGATGCCATAATATTGATATTGCACTGAT
>CAACVS010000077.1:41686-53802 GCA_900660405.1 Pseudo-nitzschia multistriata
AAAGATCACCATTCTTTCTTTATGTAAGAGCTTCAATCCCAAGCACCTGTTCTTGATGAGATGAGATGAAAGTCGGAGACCCCTGGATCTATTTTTGTCTTGGTAATCTAAAAATATCTATCGAACTGTTTCGAAGTGGTACACGTTATATTGTATTCATTATATCTTCAATTACTTATACACTGCGTCAAAAATGTTCTCGATATTCTCTCAAAGAACACTCCTAGTCGATCACTCCTGAAATATTATTGTTCTAAATAGTGTCGTTCGGATGGAGGAAATAATCTAAAAAGAGAGTACACGTCATGTAAAACTAAATATGTTCCAATTATATTGATTAACGTATTGTTTTAAGAGTATGGTTGGTACGAGGTAGGAAGGCAGATGAGGCMGAGACAGGTCCGGAGTCGGTACAAGTTATACAGGTCCGCAGCTCTACGGCTGGAACAATAGCCTTCAATTGCCTTCCCAACTTCTGCCTTGCTTCTCATAAACAGACAACACAACAATAGTAGTTCCTCTTTACTCCTACATACTTTCCACTGCATATTTCTTCCTGTGGCTTTGAAGTTACCTTTCCATGAGCAATGGTAGTGCAGGGTAGAAGAACAAGAAATAACATGCAAATCCCACAATAGCAAGGGTGSTATTTTCCATTCTTCTTTGAAGTCTTTGTTGGTATCCACTAGTATGGCTTACTAGAATAGCTCACAATGGTGGTGGTGGTGATTTYTTTATTGGAAGGGTGTCATAACCTGTGGGAGTGACTATCTAATAGTGATGTAAATTGAGTGCTAGAAAAAAAGTGAGTTGATGCTCTTATCAAGGATCAACAAACTATGAAATCTAAGATCAATCAGAATGAAGATCAAATGATGTGTGAATCAAATGCACAAAATAACGTGTACTTTGTAGTAGTAGTGTTCTCTTAGTAGTGTTTATTAGATTGCTCTAATTAGGATTGTGAGACTAAAACTAATGAATAAAGTGTTAACTCAATGAATCCACCTCTCACGCGCTTTCCCGTGTTATTACTGGATTCAGTGAGTTAGAATGAATAGAATTGATAGTAGAAATATACATCCAAGCAGTACAAGTCAAGTGTGTGTTCCTTTCCTGAGTTCTCGGATGATGTAGGACTTAGTACTGCTTGTACTGAGTGACTTTAGAACAGAACTCCCAATCGATTAGTTCTGTTCTGAATTCTAATTCTCGTTCTGAGAATTAGTAAAGAGGAAGTATATATATACAGTTATATACTGATCTGTATATAGTAGTACTTTGATTCGTGTAGTATATATATATAGTATACTGTCCGGTACTCGTACTCTTGTGTAGTACTAATAGTACTAGTAGTAGTACTATATAGTTTTCCATACTATATATATAGTTTTGGGTCCCGGGGACTCATGATTGGATCCACGAGTGATCCTCCGTACTGTTCCTACGGTACTTGTTGCATCAAATGAGTCAAGTCAGTCATGCAAGTGAATCAAGCAGGACAATTGTGTGGATCCATAGGATTCTTGAATGAGTCATGAATGTAGAGTGTGTATGAATCATAGATATGTGTCATGTATATGTGTTGTAGATATGAATCATACCCACAATCTGATATCCTGCAGACAGCAGTCTCTACTTGCTTACCAGTTAAATCCACAGTCTGTAACCATCCAACCAACCTATTGTCCCTCCATATAGTAGTAGTGGCCTGTACAACATGTTTGCAAGTTTTTGGTCCAGTCATTGACCATGTGGCATTCTGCATCCATCCTGGTTGCAAGTTTCCAACTGCACCATTTGATAGCTTTGGAAATGGGAAATCTTCTGCTGTATGTGAACTAACCCTCTTCCTTCTCTGGTGGATGGTTCCAGCTGATACCCATCTGTGTTATTTGTTTTGTATAGTGTGGGCCAAGAAAAAAAAGACGACCCAGTCATACATTAGCAATGCTAGATATATGTACACGTATATTGATCAATACTTATTGTACACCCTACTCCCCCATGGCATTACAAAGCTCTTTGAATTCTCTTTTTAACCATGTRCTTATCATTGTTGAGCATCTGTTGGGGACAAAGATACAGCTTCAACTGTTAGTTCATGATTAAAACAGTTATACGGTTAAACAACACGGTACTTGGATAACTGACCATCTTTTTACTGCTGTGTAATGACTCATGGGATTAAAAATTTGAGTTGTACTACCATTACAGCAAGAGCACGTGTGAGCAAAACTATTTGGTCGCACAAATTTGGGATTCAAAAATTCAGCACGTGCCGCCTGTAAACTGCAGTACAAGCCAATTTTTTAGTCACATGGAAAAAGATAGCCCAAAATCAACGACTGTATTGCACATTTCCAAGCCACATCTATACAATAACTTGGTCGCAACTTTCATTGTAGTGTAGAAGCTGTCAATGAAAAGTTGGCAGCCATTATCTTGTCAAAGATTAGATTGAAGTTGCAACTGCTGGATAATATCCCATGTAGACCCAATACTAATACAAGTATAGATCTCAAAGGCAATCAAGTAGTACCCAGTGTCAGCATCACACACACAGTACACCTTAATATCATGCTTATTGGCTTCTTGAGAAGACACTGGACAAATTGAATGGATCTTCCTTTGTAGATAATCATAGACTCATCAACAGRCAGGTCAATATTTGGATGCCACCCAGGATGAAGACAATCAGAAATTTTCTCCATCATAGTCCTGATTGTTTAGAGTGGGTTATCAGTATGATTAACTTGGATCCTGTTGTCATTAAAATGAAAACATTGTCTAAAAAGGCCAAGTCTGTTCTTGCTCATTGTATTCTTCACCATGGCCATCCTCAAGAGAAGTCCAAAGAATTTGGGGTGATTGTTTTGAAGCACCCAAACCTCAATAGTTGATGCATATACCAAGCCAAGCCAGGCCGGATGTAACCACAAGTTCAGTTCCATTGATCTTTGACTGAATGTAGAAGAGGCTTCAATTTGTTGGGATTGATGACACAACAGAGCCTGAGCATCTTTGTCTGCTTTACCCRTCCATCAGCATCAGTTGCTTCGGCTTCTGTCACACAATGTTCAAAGACATACTGGTTGGACTCATTTGCTATCAGCTGAAGAATTCTTCCATCAAACAAGAACAAGAACAAGAACAAGAACAAGAACAAGCTAGCCCTTCCACCTTCTTGTTAATGCATCCATCCAATGTATTCCTTACAGCACGGGTGGGACCTGGGGTTGCACCTCCTCCAGGTGATGTATAATGGGCAGAGGGGGAGGAGACCATTCCTCTGCATCATCGCCCAACTTCCAAGCTGTATTTGATATTACTTTCAATTCCTCCTGTTGCCTCAAAAAAGTTCYGATCCTTCATTGACCAGATACTCTCAATTGTTAAAATTGATTGCTTCATATCCTTGTACTTTGAAAAGTCAGCACACCAGGCCATGACTTTAGCCTGGGCTTTACAATGTTCCAAAGAATTATGTGCATTTGTAAGCTCTTTGCCTGTGATATGGTTGTAGATGGTAGAGAAATGTAGTTCTGGAGGCTTAGACTTGGATGGATTCAAGGGGCACCCAGCATACTTTTTGATGATCAGATATGGGTCCATGGAGTATTGAATTCAGAAGGTATGTGACAAAAATAATTTGAATGAATGGTTTTGTAGATCAATTCCAAGTCACAGCTCTTGCCATTCCATGCCACCATGACACCCATACAAGCTTTGCTGGCAGCATTTGACTGTTGGTTGAAAATTGTCTTCACTCTAGCACAGAAGTTTACCCARCATATTTAATACCAGGGGCAGTATGGATCTTATCATGATCACAGGAGTTTATACCATGTCATTCACAGCCTCAAGGGAGAAATTCTGCTCTAGGTGATTGTGGTCTGCAATATGAATCAAAATATCCCAGCTTATTATGGTTACCATCATTAAAAACTGCAGTCAACTGGAGGATCCCACACCTTGGACTGCCAGTCTTGACATCAAATGAAACCCAATTGACTCTTCCTTGTTGGAGATAGTCATGAATGAGGATACTTCCAGCAGCACTAGTAGTACTCCTAGATATAGTTGATCTACTCCTCTTGGGTGGACACAGATTAATACCTTTCTTCTCTGCTAACCAAAGAACTGGTGTTTGGTGGATACACCAATAATGGTGCACAATATTAAATTTTCATCTCAAGTCCCAAACCATTTTCTTGTCAAAAGCCTGTACCACCTGGAATCATGCAACATGGCAAGTCAATGTGTTGTGCACTATCTTATGTAATTTGGCATTGATAGTAATCATAACACTACTAGTAGTAGTTACAACAGATTGTAATCTTTGTTTCTTTGTTGTCTTGGACAGGATAGAACTTCTTAATTTGCAAGTTTAGATACCTGTTGGGGAAAGAGTGTAATACCTCAACAATCTAGTATTTCTCAAAACAGAAGATTCTTGTTATGCCAAAATTTGTACCTAGTACTGGTAGGAGTATTATTATGTACTAATAGTTGTTGATATTCCAACAGCAGCTGGCTGGTGCTTCTTCAGATGTCATAATTATATTTGGTTAGTATTTAACTATACTGGACTAGTAAACCACCAGTAGGAACTGTCTTTCTTTATGTGATATTGTGCATCAGATTTGCATCAAAGTAGTGAGTCATCCAGACTTCATTGCCAAAAGGGTGGGTTCTTGTTCCATTGTGTGKGGACCAAATCTCTTTGTCAATTCTTTTTTCAAGCAGAGTGCTAGTCCAATTATTTTCAACTGAATTGCATTCACTAACAATTTAATTCAGTACCCTCAAAGTCAATATTCTGATCTTTTTGAAGTCCTTCTTGAGTAGTATATTCATAATGRCAGTCTCCTGGATATGAGTTCTATCAAGACCAATACTAGACTATTGAGCACGTCCAAGAAGAGATTGGTGTCACCAATGTATGGCATCATTGTTGCCCAAWAGCTCATACTACTAGACGTCAAGTTCTGGTGAATACCCCTCCCCCCTCCTGCTATTTGTAGTCAGGAACATTTCTTCAAGTAGTACTAGTAGCAGTGGGCATGGTGCCAAAAATGTTTGTGACAGGAGGACTTCTATATCATTGAAGTACTACATAATTTAGGGKTGATCAAAAGAACATCATCATTGTTGTTGCTGCTGCAACAGAAATCTCATAGCCCAAGTTAATCAAGTCTGATGTATCCATTTAGCTTGAAAATATGGAGACCAYTGGATTGCAAGAACACCTTGTTGAGAAATATTCAAGTCACACATAATATCAGATGAGTGTTCTGCTATAAAGGAAAAGATGATGTTATGTAAAGGACGTTWAAAACTTAGCATTTTATTTTACCCTTGTTGTAGCAGAGGAGAGGTTATGCAACCACCAAAACCATGACAAGAGGATCAAGGAGATGACCAAGGAGGTTATCATTACAGGACTTCATCTCCATTTTAAACAAAAAATGACATAAAGGGAGGAGGAGTGGGGAAAGGAAGTTTCAAATAAAAGGTTTCTTCTTATCATCACCAGGAAAAAGGTTTTCAGGGAGGATGGGGGGATGGGGGGATTTTGCACAAGTAAGCAAAAAGAGAACAAACAATAATAGTAGACCAGTAGGTGATCTCCATAGTATTATCAATGATGACGAGGAAAGTATTAGGAGTATGACTGACATGATCAGAAACAACAATAAAATGACCTTGTAGGTTGTGTGTTTCAGCACTTAATGAAGAATCACTAAGAAAAGTGCAGTAATAGTGGTRAATTGGTTTCAAGACAAMGATGGTGAACTCCTAGTATAGTTGGATGATGCTACATAGTTGACAACTCTGGTGGTGGTCACAAAAAAGAGAGGGATGCACCAGTCCAAGAGACATTGGCACAGCTGTCAAGAACATACTAGATACTAGAAGACATACTTGAAGGTGAGACATCACATGCAGGATTATGGGACTTATCACAGTAACACATCATTCAGTGATTGATGTTTTATTTTAGTGTTCCTTTTAATGCAAAAAATATTCATGGAGCCTTCATCAATTTTCATCCACTTTGAAACCCAAGAATTTTGTTTACAAATTCATGCCAGAAAGGGGTTGGAAGCAAGAAGTTTTCCATAGCAGATGATCACSAGGCARAATGCAATTTGATAATTGGGCATATTCATAGTCTGAGAACAAGGGGCAACTCTGAGGAAGTAACAGGGGAACATTAAAAAATGTAATATCGTCTGTAACCTTGTGAACTGCTGGAAGAGGCACAAAGAAAGCCAGGACCATCAATTCTAGGGAGAAGGACACTCATGGTTGCTCAAAGGGGCACCAGCACTCCTGCAAATGTGTTTCAAGCATGTTGGTATAGTCATCTATGGTTCAAATTTTGGGTGAGCTGCCAAATTTGGGGAAGTGTCATGAACCTAGTAACTCCTCTGGTGAAGTGTTTGACAAGCAGGATGCAGGAGTAGGTGGATAGACATTTCCCAATATGTGCATTCTACTGATGGAAGATGGTGGCTGTGATGGAACCAAGATTTGTCTCAAATATCCCACCAACAGCAACAACATTGAAGTTGGCAAAATGTTTTATTTTTAGATGGATTGGACACATTGAAAATTGTTGTTTCCTCAAATCATCTAATGCTGGTCCAGTTTGGTCTTCAACCTCTGTTATGTCTTCTTTGTAATATTCTACTATTCATGTAATTGTTCTGTAGTAACTTCTGAATCAATGCTACTGTTCAGGACTGTACTATGTAACACCTCTTGGATTTTGCCTTTCACAAACCTTTGGGCAGGTGTGTGCTTTTCATTCCTTCTCTTTGTGGCTGATGATGGGTTCACACAAAGAAAGCACCTACAAATTGTATTGTATCGTATAGCRTGGGCCAAGCAAAAAAAGACGGTTGTAACCGTACATTAGCAATTAAAGATATACGTACATGTATATTGGTCAATATTTGTCGTACGCCATACTCCCCCACGGCATTAGAAAGCTCTTTGAATTCTCTTTTTAACCATGTGCTTAGGGAAAAAGTTATGGCTGTTCGAGTGAGTTGAACCTCTCTTAATGCCCTACGTGTTTTTTGTACTGTGCGTGGATTTTGGGCTATCTTTTTGGCTATCTTTTTACCGTGTAATGACTTGTGGGATTAAAAATTTGCATGTGTTCAAAGCCAAAATTGTCAGTTGAGCAYGTGCACGTTGGTCGCACACTTGYGGGACTCAAAAATTAACACTACTGAGCACATGCATTTTGTACTTTTTAGTCAAATTAGTCATTACACACAAAAAGATGGCCACGAATACAAGGTTAGAACCGTACATCTGCTGGCCAAGTCTATACCATAGGCTTGGCTACTACATTTTTCTGGCCAATTTAATTGTACATTTTTAATACTCAATATATGTACAGTAATATAACTAAATATTCAATAACCCCTATAACCGCCCATATCACTGAACTCATCTTTTTACTGGGATTCAATTCATGTGTTTATCATTGTCAAGTGCCTGTTGGGGACCAAGATACAGCTCAAACTGTCAGTTCAAGACTCAAACAGTTATATGGTTAAATTATACTACTTTGCATTGATTTTGGACTATCTTTTTACCGTACAACAGGGAACRTGCTGAATTTTTGAATCCCACATCTGTGCAACCAAATAGTTTTGCTCGCAGGTGCCCCGCTGTACTGGTAGTACAAGTCAAATTTTTAATCCCACGAGTSATTAGTACATGGTAATGAGATGGCCCAAAATCAAAGCACAGTAGAAAAACATGTAAACCATTAAGAGAGGTTGAACTCACTTGAACAGCTTTATCTCTGTCCCCAATGGACGCTTGAGTGTGATAGGCACACAAATTGATTCCCAGTAAAAAGAGCTTTCTAACAGTACTATGGGGGAGCAAGGGGGTCTTAGTAGTGGAACATATCAATATATTTGTATGAATATAGGAGTAAAATGTACAAATGGTTTGACTGGAAAAATGTAGCCAAGCTTATACAATAGTTGAGCTTGATTTTCCCTTTTTTTGATAATGATACTGTGCCATGCTTTGAAAAGAAGTGATCTGTGAAATATTATGAAAGAGCCATAGGTCAATTGTAGTAGTGCCTACAGATTGTTATAGTAATGATCAAACTATAATGTCAACAAAGCTTGTTGTTGTGATGTCCTTTACAACCATGAGTAAAAGAAGAAGCTTAAAAGTTTGCTTGTGCATCACATAGGTTGTTGTTGCAGCAGAGACAATGTTTCCACTTCTGGTACACAACAGGGTTCTTTGAATCACTCTAGAATAGCCTGTAATCTAGAGTAAAGACTGCAGATGTAATTAGCAAAACAAGAAGGGCACTGATTATGTGTAGCTAAAGTTTAGAAATGAAAATTTATCTCTTCTGGATTGGGGCTTGAAGTACTAGTAGCTCTAGCACACTTCAAAAACTAGCTAGGGGTCAACTCACTCTACCAGCAGTAACTGCTATCTTGGTGATGCAACAAGTAAGTACTACAGTACTAGGAGGCCAGCTGTGAGCCTTGGCATTTTCCTCCTTCTTAACATCTTTTGTTTTTGCTGAAGCTGCAGCCTTCTTCAGTGCCTCAAAGTGCTTAGTCTTGTCCAATTTTCTGGATATTTCATTCACAATGAACTAGTCCTTTGTGTTGAATGTGCCTCTGCCCATTGTGACCAAGTGCTGACATCAATGCTTAACCCCTGCAATGGCATCTTGGCAAGCTCTGGTATTTGGTTCTGTCACTTGTTGCACCCGCTGCACACTTGTCCATGGTGCATACTCATGAAAAACTTCACCATTGAAACCAATATCATTCAAGAATTAATTTCAGTGGTGTTCTTCTGCTTGTGTGCAAAGAGCACTGTTGTCTTTGGATCTGTGTTCAAATCAATCTATCTATCTGGCAATACTATCAGTTCATGCTGTACATTTTTGTCCCCTAGGCATTTACATGTGAACCATGCAATCCCAAGAATGGCGTTCCATACTTCTCTGCATTGTTCTACCACAAAAGCCTCATCAAATGCATCTTCATGTTCTCATTTCTGCTGTATGTGCCTTTTGTGTTTTGWACACTGTTAACAAATGTCTTCTGGATTTGCTGCTTCTCTTCTTCAGTCACATTTGATTTGAGTTGGAAATGCAGAGGCAGCGGATAACCAGCAGTAATGCTACCCTCTGCAACCAGCAAGGTTTGTGACCTACTCTTATTTGTTCTGTCAGGACCACATCCAATGGCTTCATCTGTTGATCCATAGGCTGTAGATGGCTGTACTCCTGTCTGGCTTCCTTTTCCTTTAAGTGTTAGACCCAATTCACCCAAGAAATTGATGATGCCACAAAATTTATCTTTGGTGGTGCTACCACTGCTGAAGTTGACTTCATGTTTTTACTTCCAACTCCTCCTCTAACTTGAGATCTGATATGTTTGCAAGCTCTTCCAAGTTGATTAATGCCACTTCCCTGGAACAGAGAACTCTCTTGCAGCAGTTGTGTTCATTCTAGTAATAGCTCAAGGGAGCAGGTGGTCTTTACCCCTTCCATTTCTCTCTGACAGACTACTAAAAATGCAGCAAAAGTTCTTGATTGAAACAGTTCTTAGAATGAGTAAGATAGATGTTTTTTCACTTCAGAGTACAAGAAAATAACATATAGTCCATCTTCTGCTAGTAATTACAACTGTCAAGAACATARAGTAAGTAAATTGGTGACGCATACTAGTACTAGTTTTTGCTATCAAAATATTACAACTGACACATATTAACTGTCACCGGCATGAGACAAAGGAAAAATCAGAGAGTGGTGGTATGATGAAAAGAAAAAAATGATATAATACTACTCAACTTTGTTTTTGTTGCTAGGTGGAGTGGAAATTCTATGCATTCGGCCTCCTCAACTTGTTGCGTCTTGTATTGCAGAATGGCATTCCAGTGACACTGCTACTAGGGGTCATGCACAACAGCAGTATGTTCTTCACGCGGCATCGATATCTCAAACGGATAGCGCCTTGTTGGTTCTAGCTGTCATGGTTTCGTACTGTAKTGTTCGAAGTAGTCTACTAAAGTGCCATAATATTCTTAACTGGTAGGTAGTAGTAAAATCCCATTGTCTTGCGTTTCACGGACCCCCATCGTGAATCATTTCGGATTCCGTCCCGTCCCGTTCCGAGCAAACCGTCTGCTTCATTCCTTCCACATGAACAAATGATGGCCCAAAGATGTTGCCATTGTATCGGTAGATTGCATTGGATTCGTTGTATGTATTTTTGCGGCAGACGCGGTGTGCATCGATTCGTTGGCTATGGTGGTAGTTCCTCGACGTCGTCGGCGGCGAACAGGTCCGTGTAATACGAGTACGCATCTGGGACAGTTGCCTCGTTCCAAGTGGCAGCAATGATGGCGGCCGTCGTTGGTTTCCTCTCGTTTGTGTGGCTGTTGTTGTTGTGGCTGCCATGGGAATCCTCGCCGTCGCCCTGGTTCACCGAGGGCGTGCGTTTGTTGGTGCTATTCGAAGAAGCATCGCGCGCTTTCTGTTCCGGAACACACAACRCGCGACTACCATGGTCACTATCGTCGCTACTGCCTATACCCAGCATTGTGTTTGTATCGTTTCTATCGCGGTTGTCGCTGGTGGTGKGCACGTCCGGCGGCTCGGACGTACTTGCACATGTGGTGGAACCAAAGAAGGCGGCCCGGGACCTCCGGTCTCGTTTCCTCGAGGCCTTTACGTTGTTGTTGCAGCGCTGTAGCCTCCGGCATTCCCGGTTCAGCTCGCGTTCATGCCGCAGCTGCCGTCCATCGTGGGTGGAGTACCGGCATTTGTTGTGGGGCTGGTGGTTGCAACTCCCACCGGATCGGTATGGTTCCTGTCGTTCGTGTTCCCGGCTGCTATTGCCGGTGCCACTGCCGTAACCTGGACCGTTCTGCAGTCTCTGCTTGGTGTGCAGGAGGATCGATCGGCGTTCCTCGGCGGTCAACCTCAATTCGTGGGGGGCGCGCTTGTGTTTGCAAGGCCTCTGTGGCGGTTCCGCTGGCTCGTCMTCGTCGTCGTGATGCGATAGCTGTTGCTGTGGAGCCTGGCGTTGGCACTCATCGCCCACCGCCCCCCTTTGCTCGGACTCGTAGTCATCAACCCGAAAGAGACGCTCCTCGGTGTAGAACCAACCAAGCTGGATGGGGCAGCCCTCCAAGCAGCACGGATGGTCCCCCAAGACCTGGGGGTAGATCCGGACCAAACAGTTTCCAAAGGAAACGCTGTGTGGCTGTGGCGGTCGCTGGCGGGGGCGATTCAGTGCGTCCTTTCGCTGGGATGGCTCTCGCGATCCCGGCGATTGCGCGGAACCAATCAACTCCGGTTCGTCTCTGCCTCCGCGGTCATGCCTGCAAGTGGAAGTTGGCTCTGCCCCCGAATGTTCCTCGTCCTCGTTTTCGTTGCTGCTGGTGCTGTCGTGTTCCTCTCCGTCGTCGTTCGACGACGAGCAAGACAGGGCAGATGGCCGTTTCCGAAGGGAYGGCCAAGAAAAGACGTGGAGTTGGTGGACGGGAACGTCTTGCTGTTCGTGTTCTTCTTTCTGTTCTTCCTGCTTCCGCATCTGCTGCTTTGGCTCGTTGCTTGTCGTGGTAGCAGTTCGGTGGTCCGAATCGTCGCTGTCCTTTGCCTTCGCGTTTCCCCCGTTTCCGTGTGGTTCGAGGTGGATGGTTCCGCTGCTGGTGCTGCTCCGCGGTTGCGGCGGAGGCAGATGGAGTCGCAGGAGCATCGAGTTGATGTTGGGCAGCAACCGTCGCCGTCCCATGGTTGGTGATCGACAATGTGTTCGGCTGTGCAGTCTTGTTCCGTGTCGACTTCTCCTCTGTTGTTTTGGATTCCGGGCAGGAAAGAAGTACTGTAGTCGACTGGTGTCCCGGTTCGGTGAAATCGCGATTGCRGTACAGCTGCGGTACTGATTGCTGATTGATTTCTGTTGCAAAACACTCTACAGCAAGCACCAAAGATGGCGGTGTTTTCTTGGTTGTGATTCCTTTATGTCCTGACGGAACGCAACGAAGCAGTGCAGCACGGTCCAGAGCAGCGAAGTGCGATGCAGTAGAGCAAT
>CAACVS010000077.1:71287-102078 GCA_900660405.1 Pseudo-nitzschia multistriata
GCACAGCCACGAGCACAGCCACGGGCACCAACACGGCGATTCGAATGCAGCACCGAGCCTAGAAGACAGAGATCACGGCCAAGATAACCAACGCAAAGACGACAGCGACAACACTGCGAACAAAGCAGAACACAACCCCGAACCTCGTTCCGATTCSCACAATCACGGCCACGACCATGCCCATTCCCACAATCACAACCACAACCACAACCACGGCCACAATCACAACCACTCCGGGACGAATCCCGCGAGGGGACCCCTCCGGAACCTTCCCGAAATCAAGCGCCTCCTGGAAGACTCCGGCGACGAGTACATCGATCCGTGGGTGAAATCCATGGCCATTGCGACCTTCACCGAGCTCGCAAAGGCAGAGGCCGCCACGCACGGCGCCGAGGGCATCGAATCGGTCCACTTCCACGAGGTCGGAGCCGTCGACAGCATCGTGGACACCGTCGGGACCCTCCTCGCCCTCCACGCCCTGGGGGCGCGGTCCTTTTCCTGTAGCCGGATCCCCATCGGCGAGGGGACGGTCTGGACGGACCACGGGATCCTGCCCGTCCCCGCACCCGCGACGCTCCGGCTGCTGGTGGGCATGCCCACGTGCCCGGGCCCGGAGGGGGTCGTCACGGGGGAACTGGTGACCCCCACCGGGGCCGCCCTGCTCCGGACCCTGTGCCTAACCAGCAACGCCGCGGCCCCGACCAGGGGCGGCCGGACTCCGAGCTTCACCATCCGGGGRATCGGCATCGGGGCCGGGACGAAGGATTTCGTCAAGCACCCCAACATCCTAAGGCTCCTGATCGGAGACGACGTCGTCACAAAGGGCTGAACGAAACCGGAATCGCAACCGGAACTGCAACCGGAATCGCAACCGATCGATGGATCGATCGATCGCGACGCGGTGTGCCCTGCAACACCGTGCGGAAGACGCTGCGGCGGGATCCGAGACGCAGCGAGAGCGCAAACGAAGGATTCATGGATGGGTGTTCTGCAGTGCCCCGKCTGGGCTGAGGTTTGGTGACCAAAAACAAAAAACGCCAAAAGAAATCGCACGGTGCATTCGAAAACAAAACATACTAACAAATAGTGACAATAGAGWACTCGTCGATTCAAGCCAAAGAAATTTGACGACTATACGATTGGTTCCTTCGTCTACATTAGATTMAAAATGAATAGTAGTATTCCATTTCGCTGTTGTGTTCCTTACAGCAACAGAATTACGGGGGACTGTTTTGCTGCGGCGCTTCTTCTCTCCCCGCAAGTGTGTACTGTTCAAATCATAGCAAGAAAACAGACCTACCGTACGGATGTCCGTTGCGATTGAACGGTACTCGAAGCAGAACACACGGTCAGGCGTCGCTTTCGTCGTCCTGTTCCTTTTCCGGAACTCCCAGGAAGTGTTCCTGGCCATRAAAAAATCAACGAGAAAAAACAAAACAAAACAAATGAGCAATCGACGGGTTCCGATGTGTCAGCTGTGGTCTTCCCCCAAAAAACAACAGACAGGCCACTTACCCACGAGATCCAGTCTCCGGTGCGCTTGAAGTATTCGTCGGGTCGAGAGGGAATGTACGCATTTCGTTTTTCTCCGGAGGCAATCCAATCTTTCCTGTTGCACACCACCRAACGRACACGAACGAGCGGGTATCCACCGCCGAAAGAAATCAGGGTAAGTAATCACGAATAAATCAATAACCACAACACGATGCATCGACGCATTACAACACTGGTTGCCGGGGCAATCCCTCACCGCGGCGACGCCATCGGTTTCCCCGGACTCGTGTTGCCGTACGCACCACTCTTCAGCGCTCTCCCACCGGTTGCCCCACGCCTGGACCCATTTTTGGCATTCCTCGTAGGGAAGAAAGCGGGGGCCGGACTTCAGAAACCGCCGCTTGTTGGCTTCCTCCAGCCGCAGTTTTTCGATCCTCCAGTTCAGGTCTTCCAGAACGACGCCCGCCGGTCTCCCCCTCACGTCGGAGCAGAGCGCGGGCTCTCGTTCGTACTCGTAGTCGTATTCGTCTTCCTCCTCCTCGTCGTCTTCGCTACTGGCGCTGCCCTCGCCGCCGTCACTATTTTTCGAGGCGTTTGTTCGCAGCCGGTGCACTCTCGGCGAAGAASAACACCGGCTACACCGCGTAGCATCCGCCGTGGAACCCGAGACCACGAATCCCGTTGCGGTGTGCAAAAGCACGCACAAGAGTGTCGTCACCAAAATCACTTTCGGTGTCGTCGAAGAGCATCCAATGGCTTGGTTGCRAGGCACTATTGGCCTGGATCCAACCGCGGTCATTTTCTTCGAAACGAATCGGTCGGAGAAATGWATTGTGCTGCGTGGTTTGTTGCGYTTTGTTTCTTGTGAAATGTCCCGACAACCTGGACCTGGAATCGAAGTTTCCGATGGTTTCGCTATTCATGCACTACTGTATGCTGTGTGMAGTCGAAACTATCTSCGTCGATTCTTGTGTCTCGGCCTTAGGTACCTTCAGATGATGACAAATAAGAATTCCGGACGTTCCGACACAAGTTAAAATTGACAGCTGTGGGYGTGGAAGAGATATGCAATTTTTATYGATAGCGAATGGAGGAGAAAGCTTTTAAAGTCGACTAAAGCAAGAAYGATAACAACCAGATGACKGCGATGCAGGGAAGAAGAAATGCCTTCGTCAAAACCAGCTTTTCACAAAACAAAAACAGGATGCGCAACATGAAATTTGTTCTGAGAACGATCGGAATGCAGAACAAAAAATSATCGGATCGAACAGAGGTTTTTGCTCCACCGTCGTATGGTACGAGTACTCGTACCACTGTACGGTAGGCACGCAATACGAGAAACACAAACAGCTGACTGACACCCTCGTTATTTCTTTCTCCAGATTTCTATGCGTGCTTTGAATTCTACGGGAGGAATGAACGCATTGTACGTATCACACCAGAGCAAGGTGATCTGTTGACAGTCACTTTTCAAGGAACCATTATGAAGTTGACTAACTCGACCATTATTTCATAGTTTGAGCTTGGACGMTACTACCATGTACGTGGAACAGCACGTAATCGTATCGGTACACGTTCCCTCTGTATTCATATCTTCTTAATCTAGTAGTAGTATGTATGACTACTAATAACACCGGCTACGGACCGGTACCGTACGTAGGGTACCGGTAGGTCGAACGGATGTGTTACTGTTCGGTCATTTTCTGTTGCGGCAAGTGACGTACGTAGTTCTTTCAGAGCTGAACTCTCATCACTGATCAATMAAAAAATACACCTCATGCAAAAATTCTCACAACTTCCTTTCCACCCACCGACCAGCGACAACCAACAACGTACAATACCGGTGTGCCGTACACGAAATCAACAAGAYAGGCCACACCTCTTGCAACGAAGCACTGCCGTTCAACCCATTTTCATTGCCCGAATATATTTTTATCAAACTTMAACCGAAAACAATGCCTAAGATTTCGTCCCTCCTTCTCTTCGTTTCGGCCTTCGTTGGCACGGATGCATTCGGACTTTCCCACGGAGCTTCTTCTCGACGACATGTGTCGCGGGAGGCAACTCGCTTGCACTCCCTCGAAGAAGGATCTACCGTGGTGGTGTGCACCGGGCCGACCTGCACCCGAAACGGCGGAAAGAAAGCCCTGGTCCACTTCAAGGAGCTGGCCGGTGATTTGGGCGTCACGGTAGAAACCACCAAGTGCGTCTCCGAATGTGCCGAGTGTGGCCTCGGACCGAACGTCGAGGTCCGCGAACCGAGCTTCGATGGACTGTTTCCCCCCATCAAGAACCGAGTCAAGACGGAAGAAGACGTCAAGAAGGTCCTCGGGATATAGACGATTTCTCGAAGGTGCAGATGGATGGATGGGTTCATCCTTTCGTCCATCGCGTGTCGAGTCGCCAAAGTCGCCATAGATTTCGAACAACGTCATGACTACCACTATTGTTGTTGGCAGCAAAAATATCTTTGGGAACTGAGTGCTTTGGGCAGAGTCACTATCATTGTCGGGTGTTCTTTGGTTTTGCCGAAGGGCACCAAGAAATCGTTGGGGTTGGAATAAAGYGGAATCAACGTTCGAAAAAGTGGTTTCGTGTAGTTGCAGTTGGTTCTCTCCAACTACCAAAGTAGGTTATATTATTCACACCAGTGGCACAACAGATCAAGTTGCTTGGGACAAAAAGATAACAAAAAATGCCAAACGAACGAACACGAACAGCACCAGACGAACCATTCCTGTGACAAAAACTTAACACCAAAATATAGTAACCAGTTTTCTATCATGTGACGGATCTATGCTTTGGAGACAAAAATAATCGCACTCTGATTAGATTTTTATCCTACTACTTCGTATCTGTCGAGCCATCCTCTCACAATCTCATACGTAAGAAACATCAATGCCGAGTTGGGTACGACCTTCATCAAGTGCACCCCCATACCGGAGTAGAGCGAGTTGAACCCCTCTTCCTTGGCCATGACCGAAAGGCACCCCCACATACCGTTCTGGTACTTGAAGACACCCGCTCGCGCCTGTTCTCTCATTCGCGTTCGCGCCACTTCGTGCGGGTACGTAGCCACGGCGGCAATGGCCTTCGAGCACGCTGCGGCCCAGAAATAGGTCCCCTTCGACAATTCCTGGCTGGGTCGCAATCCCTGCTCGGCGCGCTTCTTGTTTTGTCGAGTGATCAGCTTCGACTTCAGTTGTTCGTAAATAATGAATTGCGTAGCTCCCTCGAAACAGCCCCAATAGCTCGCCGTGATCCCCTTGTAGAATCCACCGAGTCCCTCTTCCTGGAAGATGGTCCGGATAGCGTCCGCGTACCCGGCGTATTGTTTTTGGCCCGCCGACGCATCGACCAAGATCTGCATTCTCGTTCGGACCATCCAGATCGGATTCGTCAGCGTGTTGCCAACKATTCCCGCCGAGAACCCGGCGATCATGGCGTTCGCCGGAGATCCTTCCGGAAGGGTTGGATTGAGGAAGGTCTTCATCTTTTGGTAGGCGTAAAAGTACGCCGAGCGCGAGGGGATGATTCCGACCAGGGTGGGGGGGAGCCCGCGCCAAAATCCCGGAATCCCATCCGCGTCCAGAATTTTCTTCGCAATCTGGGACGGGTTGGATTTTGCAGAGTTGGAAGACTGGAGCTGCGTTTTCACCACCTCGAGTGGATTGGTTATACAAGCAGCCACCGTCCCTGCCATACCACCGGACAACAATCTTTTGGAATCGTGTAAAATGGATGCGAACAAGCGAAAAAAAGTCGATTGGTGAGCGACGAAACGGGTGGCGATTTCCCCCCCAAAATTTCAACAGACCCTGGGCATGGCCATCCAAAGAAAYCCATMTCGTAAAAGTGGTTTTCAACACCGATGCGACGAAGGCCATGCGCCTGCCGAGGGGCAATTGCTGTCCAAGTGCCGCCGCCGGGARATTGCCGCGGCGCCTGTGCCCGAAACTTACTTGAGCGACTCCATTCGTCGTGCCGTCATGGTCCGCACGGCCTTTGCCGCCGCAGCCGATCCACCCCGAACATCGGACTGGATGGTCCTCGCAACGCTGCGAACCTCGGTGCGGGCGCAGTCGTCCGGGTGCGAGCGGCGGTTTGTCGGGCCGTGGGTCCTGGCCGTCCCCCAAAAGGCCGGGTTGTTCCTATCGCCGGATTGAAACGTTCGGTAATTCAGTGCCGGAAGGCTCTGTCCTATCTGGTTGGCACCGAATCGCCCCTCGACCGCACWGAGTCCGATCAGCACGAGTGTGCAGARCAAATAGAGAAATTTCATTGGTGTTTGTCTGTAGGGTACTGATGCCGTACCCGGGAACCTGGAATATTTGGCGGCGGGTGATGGTTTCTTTGCTTGCTTTTTTTGGGTAGGTAGTTACAAGTCGGTTGTTCTACGCAATCAATCGATCTCTCTTCTCTTGGCTTGGCTTGTGATGGTTGGAAGCTTTTCAGAACTTCGTTGCAGTCGTATTGTTGTGTTGTGCTATTTGTATTTTTTCTGGTATTTTCTGGTTTGGCGGATTTGATTGGAATGCGTTGAAGACAGAACAAAGAGAAGGGAAATTCACTGAAGACACCATCAATTATTCCTTGACAAGTGGCGGTGTCAGACTGAGATGTTATTCGTAGGAGAATCTGAATCTACCAAGAAAGAGTACGGTACTTTTGCCTTRCAGTAATATTCGTACGTGYTTCCTACCGTGATCATCACCCTTATTATTTTGAATTTTCTTTCTTCTAGAATTATTTTCATTGGACATTGGATTCTTGCATCCAGTTTGGCTGGAGGGCCGAAATAGGTTATGATCCTTATATTATATCTCAGTCCCGGACTGGTTTCTTTCCACGAATGAGATTGAACAAGGACCGTCCAAGGAACATTTTTTYATCGTTTGCTCCGTGCTAGACTGCGATGCGGGATATCTACAGCACGGCACAGCACGGCACGGCACAGCACAGCACGGTATCAATGGCAGCAGCTTGCTCACTGCTCCAATCGGACACCTGAACGATCGCGAAGGAGTGAAMGGAGAATCATCACCGCCGGCATAACATTGTATCACTACGCGAAAGAATAGAGTTGTTCTCGATCACATTGCCACCATGAGCGAAAAGAAGACTGCCGAAGAATACAAGGCGTACGTACTGTATAGTGACAGAATTCGATCCGTCGCGACATAGCCCTGGATGATGATTCATTCGCGTGCTGTCGCCTTGCCCTTTTCATCCGACACAAGATTACGGTACGGCACACTTTTGTTCTCACTCCAAACGTTGCTGCTTCCTTTTTTGTGTGCACGTCTTTTGATAGCCTGGGGAACGAGGCGTTCTCGAAAAAGGACTTCAAAACCGCCATTGAATTCTATTCCAAGGCCATTCTGCAGGAACCCAAAAACCATATTTTTTTCTCGAACCGAAGGTACGTTGTGGACTGCGACGCAACTCAATACTKATCGAAAGACGACAATAATGGTTTGCGTTGCATCATAGATTCGAGTATCCTGCCGTGCTGTTTTTTGCATGGCAACACTGCCTCTTTATCGTTGCTTATGACTAGTACTTGTCGTGTTTCGTTAATTGCATCGATTGCATCGAATCGAATCATCGCATTGCTTCTTCAGTGCGTCTCACGCGGGCTTGCAGGACTGGGAGAGCGCCATTACCGATGCCAAGGAATGCATCCGATTGAACCCCGAGTTCATCAAGGGGTATTACCGTCTCGCCACGGCGCAGCTCGAGTCGAAGCAATACGACGCAGCGGAAGCCACCATCAAACAGGGACTGGGGATCGATGCCAACCACGGGCAGCTCACCCGGCTCCTGCGGAACGTCAAGCTCAACAAAAAGGCGGCCGCCGCGCCGTCGGCGCCCTCCCTGCCGCAAGGCAGCAACGCCGCCCGGCAACTCGACACGGCGACGATGCGGGAAATCCACGACCTGAAGGTGCAATACGGCGCAACGGCACGGGAATACAACACCGTCAGGGCCAACTTGATGAAGGCCGCAAAGGAAGAAAAAATGTACGGCATTACGCTCAACGAAGTAAAGGAAAACCCGTCGGCGACCGGGGACTATTACCGAAGCGTCGGRAAATTGTTTATGCGACAAACCCAACCGGAAATTCTAGACCATTTGGAAACAAACATCGAAAGCCAAAAGAAAAAGCAGCAAGAGCTTTCCGGAAAATCGGACTACCTGGAGAAGAGATTAAAATCTCAGCAAATGAACATGAAGGAGTTGGCTCAGCAATGATGAACTATTCTACAGTGCCGTAAAGTTGGATCGGGTGGAGGGGGAGGGAATCAGTGCAAACGTGCCAAATATTTATGCGATTGGGGGCACTCGAATCCTCTAGCTCTCAAGCTACAATAGCATGGTTGGTGCGGAGCCGAAGTCCACAAAATTTGGCTCGGATCCTTTCACTTACTGTTGACACTTGGAAATAGTACTTATTTCTGAGGAAAAGGCGATAATTTACAAAACTATAATTACAATCCATTTTGGGACACGGCCAAGCAGAGGAACCTATTTGTGTGGCACATCCACAGAATCTGTTMTYTTCTGGCCTTTCCGTTGTAGTTTCCTCTGTCGAGATTTAATGTCACTGATTTTTTTTAGAAGCTTTTTGTTGGTTTTGTAATCGGACGACAATACCAGCTTCTCCGCATTTTGAGCGGCGTCCCGTCGGCGTGATTTCCCCCATGCATCTAGCACCGTTTGGTAGGACTTTGCGTTGGGCTTCCCGAGCAATACATCGCTGTCGTAGAGTTGGTTCATTTGTGCCAGTATCTTTTCTGCTCGCTCCGCCGCTTGGGGGTGCYKCGAGCGCCTCCAGGCTGCCAAGAGAACCGTAAAGGTGGCTTGCTGGGGCCTCCTCGATTCCACGGGATGCTCGAGAAAGGAGGCAACGAGCTTGCAGGCCCATTCCTCTGCCTTGTCCAGCTGTCCCTGGCGAGCGTAAGCGTTGACCACGGTATTGTAGGACACTGCGTCGGGGTCGCTCACGCGATCCCCAAAGAATGCTTCCGCTCGCAATCCATTGCCTTTCTGGGCCCATGCGTTCAAAACCATGTTGCACGTGATCGTGTCGGGCGGAGACGCAAGCCTCCCTTCTTCGTGCGCTGCATACAGTCCCTTCACGTATTTCTCGGCGCTGAGAGGATCCCCGGTCTTGCAGTACATGGCAATGAGGGCTACTTGCGCGGCAAGGTTGGGAAACAGCGCGCCATCTCGGAGCTTTTCCAGTTCTTCCGTCCAGTACCGGATTCGTTGTTTCACCCGTTTGTTGATCTGTCTGTGCTTGCACCACGCAACGATTATGCTGCTATACATTTCTACGATGAGTTTTTCCTCTTCGTCTCCAAAGACCAAAGGGCTGGACGGATCGAATTTGTCTTTCCACACCGGCTCCTTTTGCAACAGCAGAAAGAAATCTTCTGCGTCTCGAGCTTCCGATGCCTCTTGCGCCAGTGCTCGCATGACAATTGCCCACATTTTCAGACTGACCCGGTCCTTTTTTTCTCTCAGCCATCCCATGACGGCCGTTCCCTGGTCCGCCGAAATACCCAACAAGAGTTGCTGCAAGGATTCTTCTTGCGTGACAAAGTCGCTTTCGCACAGAATTTGGAGCAGAACCATGGAATCGACATCTCCGCCGCCGTCCTTGTTTTCTTGGTGTTGGTGCTGGTACCAGTCTAGCAGAGTGGTGGTGCACGATACAATGGCACTTTCGCTCATCCCCTCTAGTTTTGCGTATGCAAGCAACCATTCGATGGCTCCCTGGGAATCTCCCCGAGCCAAGAAGACATCGATCAGCATGCGATACGTTGTAGCGTTCGGTGCGAATCCCAGGGATTTCATYTTGTGGAGAACCTTCCTGGCTTCCCCGATGTCTTGTGCCGCTGCGCAGGCACCGAGCCAGGCATGGAAAAAGGGGCGATCCAGCCGTAGCTCCTCTGGTCGGTCTTCTTGAAGTTCCTCCGATGCCTCCTCCCGCTCCCGCTCTTGCGTCTTGTAGGCAGCGAGGCATTCGTCTGCGAGGGCCTTGGCTTTTTGTAGGTCGCTTCCGTTGGCCTTGATCGCCGATGTGTAGGTAGCAATGTTCGGCGACACGGAAGCAGCACCCTGCAACTGCTCCAAGATCTTGTTTGCCCGRGAGGCATTGTGTTGGCGGGCAAACCCCTCCAGGAGGGCATTGTAGGCTCCCAGGCTCGGCTGCTGGACCTTCCGGCGAGCGCCGTCAATGCCCAGGGATGCCACCCCGGCGGGGCCCCACTCCTCCTTCTTTCTGGCTACCACGGTGGCGTTCAGCAGTTTCAGGCTGTTTGATTTKGTGTTGATGGTTTTGGAATCAGCGGCGTCGCCGGGGGAATCCGGTGCGTCTGCGTTTGGGYTGCTCGCAAGGGCTGCACCGCTGTCGAGGCCGTGGGCCGTTCGGTAAAAGCTCCAAAACTCTTCCAGGACTTCCAGSCCCTTTTCCGGTTGGCCGTGGGCAATGGCATACGCCGAGATCACCCGGTTCCAGGCTATGGCATCGGGCGGGAGCGACGATTCCCCCCGCAGGTACCGCCGCGCCAACTCGTTCAGGTAGGATTCGGCAATCCGTGGGTCGTGGAGGGCCCACACGTGGATCAGTGATTGCAGAAGGGTTCCCCTGGGATCGTGGATTCTGGCCTCGTGGTTCCCCTCTAAAGGGCTGGTGCTGGTGCTGGTGCTGTTGTTGTTGTTGTTGGTTCGGACGCTGCCGCTCTGCGGACCGGCCTGGTGGTTTGCCCATTCGTCGACCAGTGCCTCGCACCGCTTGGGTGCCAGTTGGTGTCCCGTCAGGACGTTTGCCTTGAGCATGATCCGGAGGGTGACCTCGTCGGGGCGGACCAGCGAGTCCCGGCCGGCCTCGTTCCACATCCATTTCCAGAGCGATTGGCAAAAGCCGAGATCGACGGGGACGGAGGCCGTCTTGGTTCTTTCCCGGTGTTTTTCCGCGTTCGAGAACCTGTTTCTTCGGTTGGCAGCAAACTTGGTGCCGTTGGGGTTGTAGTTGTGGGTAGCGACGGCGTCCAGGATGGTGTTGTACGATTGGACATCGGGAACCAAGACGTTGGAGTGCTGTCGGTAGGCATCCAGCTTGGCGAGAACCTCTGGGGGAGTCGGTGTTTTGCTGCCGCTGCTTTCCGCCGAAGGGGTTGCACCGCCGGCACCAACCGCATTGGACCTGGAGCCGCCCGGGCTATAGGCCTGCTTCCAGAGCTGGAGAACGGGATTGAGGCAGCCCGTGTGGGCGGTCCACTGTACGGTATGGTTGAGAAGCGCCGAGTCCTCGTCCCGTTCCAGGGCCAGAATGCGGTCCATCAGTGCAAAGGCCAAGCCCACGTCGATCGTCTCGTCYTCCGGGCGGTTGCCTTCCGGAGTGGCATTTTGCGGCGGCAGCAAACACTCCGTGGTCCTCCAATCGAGGTACTGCCCCCGGTCGCCTCCCCCGCTGGGTTCTGTCTCGGCCAAACCCCCGAAGTCGTGGGGTTCGGAAGGATCYCCGYGGCCCGCRTCGTGGGRTATTCCGGAAGCCGCGGCGGTGATCCGGAGCAGGTCTTCCAGCAATGCCTGAATCGTTTCGGCGGCCGCGGAAGGGGTCAGACGCGGATGCGCTTGCGGTTGCGATTGCCCCGGGGATTCGCTGTTGCTTTTGCTTTTGCTTTTGCTTTCGCTTTCGCTCCCACCGCCAGCAGAAGCAGCAGCAGAAGCAGGCGCGCTTGGGGATGCAACGGTGCCCTCCAGAAAGTCCCCCACGCGGTCGTTCCAGCTCCGGGGGAAGGTGGCTTCCCCGGCGCCAACACCGGCTTCCGACGAGAAGAAGAGCACCGACGGAAGGAACGCCGGAGCGGAACAATGGCGCGGGCCTTTTGGCGGGGGGAGCCACCGCTGCTTCAACGGGSCCCGGGAAGGAACCGTCCCCCGGTGCGGATCCCTTTCCGCTTCCGATGCMYTTGCGAGAGGCCGCCGCGGCTGGAGGCGGMRGATGCAATGGTGGCGACCGRTGTTCCTCGCCATCGAGCGCAGGTGGTGGGAGTGGWTCTTCATCCGTGGGCCTTTCCGGAAGGAAGCAGGGGGAACGACCGACCGGCCGGCTTGCTGGCGGAAAGATCGATTGGTTGCGGTGTCCGGTGTGCGATTTCAATCACCGCTGCCRTGCACCATTTCTTTGTTCCGGGAATCCTTGGGTGGCAAAGAACCGAACCGGTTTKGTTTGTTCGCTAGCTTTCTCTCCTCGCGGCTTTGGGACGCACCGCCGGCAATCGACAGCGAGTGTTTTGGGGTACGYAACGTAACGTACCGGTMCGGTCCGGTGGAAGTCTCGTATCGTGCGACACCTGCAGGAATGTTGCGACACGGGTGCCTGTGCCTGTTGTTGCCGGAGAGTCGAACTGAACGAAACAAAATCCGTTTTGTTTCGTTCCGATCAGCCAAGACAAAAAGTGGTTGTCGTTGTTCCAGAGCCCCAAGAAAAATCTCGTGGATGTGATGTGTACGTACAATACTGTGGTTGGGTACTACGAGGGTACCTACGTCCTGCCTGAGGTACGTAGCACGTACTAGTAGCACGTACGGTAGCGGTTTTTTACGAAAACAAAAACCATGATGTGCATTATGTACGTATCGTACCTTCATATGGTACGGTAACGCAACGACAGTATATCATTGATGCTCGTGGAAAGTCATCTCTATGACCAACTTCCCCAAAATCAACGGCTTTGTTTTCATCATTTTTTTGTAGAGGAAAGGTGCAAAAGGTTCTACGAGTCCCATCGCGACAAAGTCGTTCATTCAGTACCGTACTGTATCGTGCTTCGTAGAACTACGAGTACTGTACCGTACGGTACTACTGTACTCCTTGTTCGTACTTCATAGCCGTGTACGGTACGGTATTCGTAAACGTAATCGTGCTGTCGTGCAACACAACCATAYTTTTGTGCCACGAAAAAGAAAGTATTTCTCTTCCGATGCCAGGAAGCACCGAGCCACAAAGATTCTAGCGCCGAGGATAGTCCAGTTCTTCTATTGCAACATTGAGCGGAATGAGAAGCAACGGCACACCTTCGTCGAAGCAAAGACAAACGSCCACCGCGGCCTCCCCCCGCAGCTCCGGTAGCTATGCCACGGACGACAGCAGGTCGTCGATGGAGGGGAGCCGCCGAGACCGCCGCTCGAAGAGGAACCGCCGCGGCAAGGGAGGCGGGGCCAGGCTGCGACAGGGGCTGGAAATGAAACACATCATGACCCCGACGGTCGGTGTTCTTTTGTTTGGTCTGMTCCTGGCCCTAGCGGACGTCTTGTACATAATGAAACACCTGGAACAGAAATCGGAGGAACTGTCGAACCCGGGGGACACCGCCCCGGTGTCGCCGTCGCTGTCGATGCTCCCGCCGAGAACCGACGGCAAGGGCGGCAAGCCAAACGGCAAGCCAAACAAATTTGGCTTGCCAAACAAATTTGGCTTGCCAAACAAACACAGCAGCGGCAAGCCAAACGGCAAGCCAAACAAACACGGCAGCGAGCTGCGGCAAATGCTGGCGGACCGGGAACCCATCATCAAGCTGATCCGGGACGCCGGGATTTCCTTCGATCCGGTCGCGGACGCGGARCTCATCGAGGAACTCCCCACCTGGGCGGACGTGGTGGAAATGTACGGGCCGGAGCCGGTGATCTACGGGATCAACGAGGGGAACTGCAAGCGATTCCAGGGCCAGACCGATCCCGGGGACCACTTTCTGGGAACGGCGGGGACCTTCAACACCGGGACGAACTTTATGTCGGAGCTCCTCATCCAGAACTGCCTGATGCCCGAGCGCATGAAAAAACACGGGCCGAAGGCGAGGGGGATTCGATGGCAGGTAAGCAGCTACGAGCCGGACATCGAGCGACGAAAGCCGGCACACAAGCAACCCCAACCAAACAAATTGTCAACGGTCGGTCGGTCGGTCGGTCGGTCGATCGATCGATCAAGCGTAGTGCAGCACAAAACGTCACGTCACGTCACGTCACAAACTATTTGATTCTCCAACAATCGTGCACTCGTTGGTGGTTTGCTGGGAGGCAGTCGATTGCCTCTTGTCTTGTTTTGTTTTCTTTCCCTTTTTGTTGTTGTTGTTGTTGTTGTTGTTGTTGTTGTTGTTGTTGTTGTTGTTGTTGTTGTTGTTGTTGTTGTTTCGCTCTGGTACCTCGCACGGCAACTCACAACCATTTTCTTCGCTCTGCCAAAAGGTGCCGTGGGGAAAACATTCGCCCGCCGGGGACCGAGATTTCCGGGAGAAGCACAAGACGGTGAAAGATAAGGACGTCGATGGAAACGAAATCATGCCCGTGGTTACCATCCGCGATCCGCTGGTGTGGATGAAAAGCATGTGCCGCCACAAATACACGGCCAGGTGGTTCGGCTTTCTCGACCCAAACTGCCCGAATTTTTCGCTCGGCGACCTAACGACGAGTGTAAAGTACGCCGAGTTCACGCTCGAGTACGATTCCCTCATAGACCTGTGGAACAAATACTACCTCGAATACAAAAACATTGACATTCCCTTTCTRTTGGTCCGCTTCGAAGACCTGGTCTTCCACGCCGAAGAGGTCACCAGAAAGGTCTGCGAGTGCGCCGGTGGCAAGATCTACCGGAAAAACTTTCGCTACGTGCTCGACTCGGCGAAGAAGGGGAAAGCCGCCCACGGCGCAATGTCCGAGCGGACGGGGTACGTCGACGCCCTCGTGCGGTACGGAACCCTCGCGAAGCGCTACAAGGGGTGGAACTCGAGAGCCGACCTGGAATACATCAGGGAGCACATCGATCCAACCATCATGGGGATGATGCAATACGCCGAGATCGATCCAAACTGGGTTGGCGGCAAGAACCCGCACGAGAAAACAGGGGTACAAGCCGACCCAGAAAACAACGACGATGCAAACGACAACGAAGAAGAAGAAAACGGAAAGGACGACGATGCGCGAGAGAACAAAGAAGGCGGTGAATCGAACGACGACAAAGATCAAGACGACAAAGAAGGAGGCAAAGAAGACGACAACGACGACGAAGTCAGGTGATGAGCACTAGAAGCTCCGCACAACGAAGAGCAGACGGGGGAGGAAATAACCCTTCACCCCTGTTGCAACGAAATCTAYGSCTGAAACTTCGTTTCGGCGATTTGAAAAGAAGAGAGATCCAAGCTAAGAGAASAGCTGCTGTATAGCACTGCATTWCGTACATCATCTACGATTCCCAAATGAGCATCTTCCAAYAAARTGTAAACTAGTATATTATTTGTCTCCATGAGGACTGCACACAAWGTTTGTGGTTTTCAATTACTATTTTCGTTATTGGTTATAATATTTGCCCTGAGTGATGGAGATACRGAAAACCTTTTTGTTTTTTGCTTTCTTTTCCAGAAGGTCATTTCAACAGAGTTCCTAGATACTACCCAGTGATCATGACGGATTCCGGTTGTTTGATGCTTAGCTGTACAGATCTTCCTCGTCGTCGTCGTCGTTGTCCGCAGCACCGGCATCGCCTGCGGCAGCACCCTCGGCTCCCTCCGGGAACGCAAAGGTGGCAAGGCTGCCTCCGGTCGCTCCMGTGACAGCTGCTCGGGACTGTTGCAAGGTCTGGGCAAAGGATGCGTATTGGGCCAAGTCTCTGTCCGAGACAGATCGTCGCGCCTGGCGAACAGCCGACTCAAAGTGCTTTGGAAGGATCTCGGGCATAGTATCATCATCTTCGTCGTCGTCGTCGTCTTCCATCTCATCCCCGGCTTCGGCCTTGATTCGTTGCCGTTCRATGTCRCGTTCAATTTCTTCTCGAATGGCCAATTTACATGCGGTCTGGCAKATTTCTGTCAAATCAGCACCGGTGAACTTGTCTGTTTGAGAAGCCATGTAGGACAAATCGACGTCCTTKGAAATGGGAGACTTTCGCAGAGTAGCTCGAAGAATGGAAAGACGAGACTCAAAGTCGGGCATAGGAATGTAGATCAACTGATCCAAACGGCCCGGACGCATCAGAGCTGTATCAATAATGTCGGGTCTGTTGGTGGCACCAATGATGAAAACGTTCTTCTTCGCACCCACACCGTCCATTTCTGTCAGGAGCTGGTTCATGACACGATCGGCAGCACCGCCACCATCACCCGACGAACCTCCACGCTGTTGAGCAATGGAATCCAATTCATCAAAGAACAATACACAAGGAGCGGACTGTCGAGCCTTTTCGAAAACGTCACGGACGTTTGCCTCGGATTCTCCGAACCACATGGTCAAAAGTTCAGGTCCCTTGACAGAGATGAAGTTAGCCTGACATTCATTGGCAACAGCCTTGGCCATAAGTGTCTTACCGCAACCGGGAGGACCGTAAAACAATACTCCCTTGCTGGGAGACATTCCGAACTTCTCGAATTTTTCGGGATGCTCGACGGGGTATTGGACCAATTCTTTCAAGTCACGCTGCAAATAGAGATTCGAAAGACACGGGAACAACGGTTAGCCACCGAAAAGAAAAGGATTCAAGGCGACCGACASACAAAAKTTTYGTTTTGTCGTCTCGCAAAAAGCTCTGAAGATCACGTACCTTGACACCTTCCAATCCGCCRATATCCTCCCAGGAGACATTCGGTACTTCGACGACAGTTTCTCTCAAACTAGATGGGTTGGATTGAGASAGAGCGTGACGGAAGTGATCTTGATTCACGGCCATGCTATCCAAAATCTCGGCATCGATCTGCTCATCTTCAATATCGATCAGATCCATCTTCTCTCGGATGCATTGCATGGCGGCTTCGGTACAAAGGGCGGCAATATCTGCACCAACAAAACCGTGGGTTTCCCGGGCCACGGCTTCCGGGTCGACGTCCTCGTCGAGTTTCATGTTGCGCGTGTGGATGCGGAAAACCTCGAGACGACCATTTTCGTCGGGAACACCAATGTCGATCTCGCGATCGAAACGACCGAAACGACGCAGGGCAGGATCGATAGCGTTGGGACGGTTGGTACATCCAATGACAACGACCGACGCTCGYTGTTTGAGACCGTCCATCAAGGTCAACATCTGACTGACAATACGACGCTCGACTTCTCCGTTGGTCTTTTCACGCTTAGGTGCGATAGAATCGATTTCATCGATGAAAATAATGGCAGGGGCGTTCTTTTCGGCTTCCTCAAAGGCCTTGCGAAGGTTCGACTCGGACTCACCGGCCATCTTGGACATGATCTCGGGCCCGTTGATCAAAAAGAAAAAGGCACCGGTTTCGTTGGCAACGGCTCGTGCGATRAGAGTCTTTCCGCTTCCCGGTGGYCCGTACAACAAGACTCCGCGTGGTGGCTTGACTCCAAGCGTCTTAAAGAGGGTAGGGTGGCGAAGAGGCAATTCAATCATTTCACGGATCTGAGCCATCTGTTTGCGGCATCCACCGACATCGTCGTAGCCAACATCATCCATCTTTTCTTCGTCCTCACGCTTGACGGGATYTCCCTCGCAGTGGATCACCGTGTCGGGAGCGACGATACAGTAGGGGCTGGGGTCCGTTTCCACAACCTTGAATTCAACGGGGTGCATGGCGGATCGAACCAGGAACAAGTCTCCCTTCTTCACCGGACGGTAGGCCTCCAAAAAGTATGGCTTGAGGTAGACCTCGAAGAGGTTTCCAGAGACACCTTCGATGGTATCGTCCAGGGGCAACACGTGGATGCGCTTTCCGTACGGAACATCGCCACAGGCAGTGACGGTGACGACGTCGCTCAATCGAATTCGGAGGTTCTTGCGAACGACCTTGTTCATRCGAACGTTTGCGTCGTCGCAGGTTTCGTCGGCCAGGACGATGCACACCGTATCGCGACCCTTCTTTCCCTTTACAAGAACGGTATCACCCCGAAAGAGTTCCAGCTGCTCCATYTTGGCGGGACTGAGGGAAATGACCGAGTTGTCGTCGTTGGTGGCATCGTCGACGATCAACCGATTGGGACTGCGCTTTTTGCCACCGGCGCCRAGGATGGCGTCTTTCATTTCTGCGTCTTTGCTGTGGAAGAGGGTGTGCGAACGGTGGAGAAATCGGGCAGCGGAAGAAAATTAGACAAAAACAATCAGAATACGGGGCATCAGCTATCGAACGCAGAAAGTGAWATCTGCCCTCCGAGAAATCTGGAAGACCGGATTTTGAATTTCGTGTATATCCGTAACCATCGCCTCTGCTGTTCCTTTCTTATTTTTGGGGCTAGAGCAGATCRGGTCCAGCAGTCCATTCTTGTGGATATCTCTCACAACTCGTTTGTCATGGCAAGTTTCTCCTTACCTCATTTTGCAGCCTGTGTTTCGTTCGAGTGAGTTGTGCTTTCAAGATASGATCGTCTTGTTCTGTTGTTTGAACCCTTTTCTATTTCTTTMAGAAAGGAATAAGTGTAGCCCTTGATTGCTTCAGCAATTATTTCTTGGACAAGCTTGGTCTAGTTATTCTMTGTGTCGGAATACAGGATCGTCGGTAGAATAATGAAACAGCACAGAGAGCTATCCAGTTCCACTGAACAATTTTAGTAATATTGCTGTAGTAGTCAAGAGTGATGGCACAAGCTCATTCCTGCGATGATGCAGAATAGAAGATATCGCAGTCACAGCATSGCCTTTGTGCCCTGCCGACGCGAAAATGAAAACAAGACGAAATAAGAAAGGGAAAGATGACTATCGAAAAACGCGCTAACATGTCGCGCGATTGAAATCCCCTAAAGTTGTCGATTCTTTTGGGGGATGAAACATAATGCAGTGAGAACCCGGACCTAAGATCTTTTTTGACGACGAGACACAACCCAGAAAGTGAAACCGCGTGTGATTGCCATCTTCTTTTCATTCCTATTTTGAACGCGTGCGTTAAGAAAGAGAAAAATCGAGAGAAAATCACGATCGTTGGAAATCTTCAAATCTGTTTCTCGTCTCCATACCAGTCTATCCAATACTGTAGAAACATCGATTGCATACTCGACAACAATGCAGCTTYTGCTACCGATCACCATCGCCGTTGCTCCCCTAGTGGGACGTGCTTCGGCATTTGCAACAAACAAAAACATTGCCAGGACACACACAACGGGTTTGTTCTCATCCGTTCCCTCCGATGTCTCGTCGGCGCCCTCTCTGACCCTGGACGAGCTCAAGGCCGACCTCGTGAGGGCGTGCACTTCCGAAAAGAAATCGTCGCTGAGTGAAATCCGATCGCTGGTGCAGGAGCTTGAAGAAAAAGCAGAAATGGTGGGAGAGGGACAGTCATCGTCGAGCAGCGGTCTCCTATCTGGTGAATGGTARGTAGCGATGTGCTTTGATTTGTTCGTTCTGTTGCATTGTAAAGGGATAAACTACATTGAACAAGACTCGAATTTGATGGGTGTTTAYCAGAGACTTGTGCAACTAGACTATTTAGGGAAGGTCATTTAGACGCGCAACGCATTCAACAATTGGAAAGGAAGGACGACCACTTGTTTCGTTCTCTCATTTGACATTGTTCTTGTGAAAATTACGGCGATGGCGACAACAACTCTGGCTACAGGGAGCTCTTGTATTCGCCCGAAGACGAGACACGATCGTCGCCCTTCTTTTGGGCGTTTGAACAGGCCTTTCCCGACAATTCGGATCAGATTTTTGGAATCACCGACTCCATACCGGCACCCATCAAGGAGGTCGGACCGGCCTACCAAACCATCGATGGTTTAACCGAGGGCGTCACCACCGGRAAGCTGATCAGCCGTGTCAAGGTAGCAACCCTGGGTGGCCTCGCCACCTCCATCATGACCACGCGGGCCGACATTACGGGAACCGTTGGCGTGGACGGACTTACCATCCAGATCGAGAGCACCAAGCCCGAGGAATCAACGGCCCTGGAAAAACTAGGACCTCTCGGGAACCTTCTGAACGAGAACCTTCCACCCTTTCCCTCCGGGCAGGCTCTGGARCAAGTGGTCCCGGGTTCCTCTACGGTGATCATGCGAACTACTTTCTGCGACGACGGCCTGCGAATCAGTCGAAACGAYTCCAAGTACGATGAGCCTTTTGTGTGGAGACGGAAGAAGTTTTCGGGCACGCAGGATCTTTAAGGATTTACTGMTTTATGCAAACAGGTCGGATCRGAGCGTGAACKTTACAATATCAAGAAAACACGTGCTATTCCGGTCGGATTTGTACGTTTGCTGATTGGTGATCCGATGTACTAGTAAGCAAGACCAAACTTCTGCAAGAGAATTTGCGGTCATTGAAATAAGGTATTTGTCGGTTTTTGCCATCGTTAAAATAAATGGATAGCATTCATAGTACAGAACAAAGAMTTTTTCAATGATAGGGTATCCATCGCAATTGCTCTGATCTTGATGCTTAGATAGGAGCTTCGATGGCTTCCTACCGATTCAAAAAACAAATACAGTAGCTTTTTCAGTACTGTACTACTAGTACAAGTACAAGAAATACTAATCATTTTTAAATAATGGTTCACCACCCAAGCTCATTGACACAGGTGAAGAGAGAGCCACCATGATTGTTCTGTTAGTCCAGTAGTTGTTGGAGCTTTTCTACTATCTTCAAACAAATTGCTTTCGGAAATCGTGATGCAACAAGAACAAAGGAAAAGATCTAGTACAATATCTGATAGCATGTCCTGGTGTAGGGTGACATGTCCTGGTGTAGGGTGAGACATGGGAAAATTAGACTTGGCTTTCTATTGGTATAGATGGGATATCATTTGATAGGCCACCATATAATTTCTAAGGCAGTCTACTTAGTCTTTCAATTTGAATTTAATCAACTCAAAATGGTGGGAGGAGACTCCCACCTCTTGTGCTGTTGAAAAAGATGTTACCTTTCTTGGATAGAGAAATTAACATATTTCTTGAACTTTGAATAAACCACAGGTTTAAAGTTGATGCAATATGGGGGAAGGTCCTTGATGATTTAAGAACAAATGAGTTGAAATTAGGGGTCTACAAGAATGCAACAGTATTTGAAGAACATTGTGTCGCAATGGTCCAAAACGCCTTTTTCATCCTTGTCTGTTGTGCAATGTCATTCCATAATCATAAATTAATAATATTAATAGTATTACCTAAGGAGCTCCAGATTGTATGGTGATTCCTTGATACTCCTCTGAGGATTGGAAGACACCTCAGCTTGCTCTTTTTGTTCCTGTTCTTGCTGCATGATCATCACTCACATGATGATATAAGAAATACTATAGCCCCTTTAGTAAGAAGGTCCAGGAATTCATATTAAAGTTTGGTCTTGCCAAAATATTAAGTCCCATGTGCACCCACCAGTCTTCCAACAGTAATATTGGTAAGAACATCTAATAACAACCCCTCTGACAAGGTCTAAGAATTCAAATTCTAATATATATTCCCATATGCATTCTGTCTTGCATTTTTTAGTCCCATATACATTCAGTCTTCCAACACTAAAGCACATTTGTAGAGTGGTGCAGCATTGCACAGTTGCAATTTTTTTACTGTAGTGCAGTGTTGCAACAGTCATATACCACCATTGTATTGCAGAACCCTAGTTGAAACAACAAGAACATCATAATGAAATAATCAATTCAAGGTTGTGAAACCTTGGGATAAACTCCAAGAGAATGTTGCTAATGGAAAATACAGCAATTCTGACAAGTGTTCAATAAGAAATGATGGCATATTTTGAGTTTCTCACCAAAATAACAATAAAAATGACAGACTGCCAGATCACACAACAATTGTAGAGAACAATGAAGATAGCTTCAAACCTAAAGCTTCAGATTGATTGGACAAGAAAATGCAGAGATGCACATTAATGCTGGAGGATAATGTAAGACAAAATTTCCTTCAACTGGTGGATAGATCAAATGCCAAAGAAATTGCATGTTGAGAGACCTTTATATCAACAATGACAACAAACTAGATGGTGAAATATCCAAAGCCAATCATGGAGCCATGTGTACATGCAACATGTCTGTGACACTACAACTACTAGTCTTAAATGTGGTGGTGGTAAGAATACCTCCAACAAGAGATTTTAAAATTGTCAACCTTGACAGACATTTTGTTTGAGGATCATGTGTATTACTACTACTAGTAGTCGTGCTACTACTAGATGCTGGTCATTGAAAGAGAAGGTGGCTCCAAAAAAGTGATAACCACCTTAGTACCTTCTCAAAAAAACTGCAGCAAAGGCTAAATTTTATTATCCTCAAATGGTGGTATGCCAAGAACTAATCACCCAAGTAGTAGTACCAATACCGGCCAGTACTGGTAGTAATACTACCGCTTGTGTCCGCTTCGAAGTACATAATGCCATACCCAATTATTCTCACTCACGAGGCAATCAGTCCCGGACATCACGGGTGAGATCGCGAGTCTCGATCTATTCGATCTTTGACCCGAAGCGACGATGGATCGTATGATGATAAGGCTGATAAAGCGACGACGTTCAACGTTGGTCGACACAAACCTATCCCATGCAGAGGATTTGGAATAGTAGGAGGTAATGCGACGAACTAATTCCAAGAAATTAAATTTTGATTCGCTTGATTTGATTCAATTTGATCGATCCTGAGAGACTAAGCTATGAAGGCGGCTGTTTACAAGAATTTCAATGAGCCGATTGAAATTTTGACCGTGCCCAAGCCGAAACTCTCCTCCTCGACCTCTGTCATAGTTCAGGTGATGGCTACCGGCGTTTGCCGATCGGACTGGCACGGTTGGAAAGGACACGACGACGACATCAAATCACACGGATTTCCCTTCATACCAGGACACGAACTCAGCGGCATTATCGTCAAAACCGGTCGGTCCGTGAACAAACTGCGAACTGGCGATCGCGTTGCCATTCCATTCATTCTGTCCTGTGGCTCCTGTGCCGAGTGYCATGTCGGCAAACCAACGGTTTGTTTGAAACAAGAACAGCCCGGTTTCACCATGCTTGGAAGTTTCGCTGAGTTTGTCGAGATCAAACGAGCGGATCGGAATCTRCGAATTTTGCCGAAGGGCGTCAGTTTCGTGGAAGCTGCTGCTCTCGGATGTAGGTTTACMACCGCATATCGAGCTGTCATTCAGCAAGGATTGGGAATGCGGAACAAAAATCGTCCGAACGATTTTCGTGGCTCGTCCAACAAAATAACAGCTTGCGTATTCGGKTGCGGTGGGTTAGGACTTTCTTGCATTATGATTGCGGAAGCATTTCGTGAGGAGGGAAACATAGAATCRATCATTGCAGTGGATGTATCCGACAAGGCATTAGACAAAGCTCTTACGCTTGGTGCGGATCGTGCCGTAAACGTGAAATCACTGGGCATGAAGGACGACGCTGTTCGAATGAAAGTCATGGAATACACGAACGGTTTGGGAGCCGACTTGACCATTGATGCTGCAGGGTTCGCATCCACGTGCGAAAATGCTGTCCATACCTGCAGGCGCGGAGGGAGGATGRTTCAGGTAGGGCTCCCGATTGGTGGTCGTCCGCCCCAGATACCGATGGGAGCCGTCGCGGGCAAAGAGCTTGAGATCGTTGGCTCTCATGGTTTCGCTGCTACCGAGTTGCCCGATCTGCTCGGCTTTGTAGAAAGCGGAAAACTCCGGGTGAGGCAACTCGTCGAAAAGGAGGTCAATCTGAGGGAGGGCATAGAGGCACTAATGGCAATGGACCGTCAGAGTCCTCTCGGTATAACAGTCATCACAAGATTCGATGATACAAGTCGGCTTTGAAGACAATTAGCTGAAGGAGTTTGCGAAACSAWTGCGTGCATGTGTAGTTGTACTAGTAACCAACGAAGGAGTTTCATTGTAACCATCGCATTGACTGGTACTTAAATTCTTTTCAAGTGGGGCATTCTTCAYTGAAATCTTTGTGTTCCAACAAGATGAAGAACCATAGTAGTAACAACAGGACTACTACTACTAGCTACTAACTACTACTGTACTAGTACTACTGTCTCACAAAATCATTCCTTATCCGTTGCATATATTTGTGGATTCAATAAGCCCATTGACTTCATCTTCGGAATATTTGAGTTTCAACTCATCGATTTCTAGTGGTTCAAAAAATTAACTTGTTGTTCTGCTAGTACTAGTAGCAACACTTTCGCTTTCGTACGAGCTATTTCACGGAAGTTGGCTACGGTGCACTACACTTCACTTCACTATCTTTAGTGCATGTAGCCAGTAACTTTGAAGAATTCTTACAGCCCTGGACTTACCGAGGAAACAAAAAGATAATTTTTTTTAGTGTAGATTTGTACAAACCCCGGTATATTAATTTTTGCAAATAAATTAGTACCTTTACCAAAATACATTATTTCATTTTTAACTTAAACATTCAGTCATTATTGTGACAACAAGTCATTCTATTAGCAATAACCTAGTTTTTGCACCGTAGTAAGTTTTTTTGGCCGCCGCCATCCCAAAAAAAAACACAGGCGGCGGCCGCAACCAATTCCTTCTACTACTTATGCAGGTACGTWGTACGTACGGTACCTTACGTACGTACTCTTTCAAAGATTTTACCGAAAACAGAAAAGAGACTTATTCAGTCACGTGTATTGAATCACGTGCTGTTTTTGGTTTTTGAACCATTCCTTTTTCGGAGTTTTCACTTCGTGTTCACTTTGACTAAAGCTTTTTGATGGTTCCAATCTTTGAAATTCGAAGTTTCATTGACGTCTTCGTCTTTACGWCTGCTTCCTGCTACACCAGTAAGAGTGGAAAAGGGAAAACTACCTTGACCATAGCTAMCACACAAGAACCTCATCTCTGGCCCARTTYGAACCTAGTTCGCATTTTCCGCAGTATCCCGATTTCCACGTGCTTCGCCATTAGACCATGTCTCCAAAGAAGAAGAAAAYCAGGCACGAGTCGCCACTGACAGGGCAAGCAACCGGCGCGATTTCGTCCGGTGCGTCAAACAATAAACGAAGGAAAGCCTCTGGATCTGCACAGAAGCCCATGTCGAAGAAGGCACAACTTCGTGCGAAGAARGAAGCGCTAGAAGCAATGGAGGAAGAACGACTGACAGCGATGCTGTTCGGCGGTGGGGTCACGAACGATGGCGGGGCTGCTTCCTCGTCTCTGGTTCCCATCGACGACTACGAGGAYGCCAGCAACGGAGACAATGRCGAAGAGGACGAAGCAGAAGCCCCGTTCGAATTTGAGATTGATCGTGCCGGACAGCAATCGAGCGACGATGATGCCGACCCAAAGGAGGAAGAGCTCGGTCAAGCCTGGAACGACGAAGATGACGACGACGACGACGCAGGAGAACACGCTATGGTGTTGCATAGCGATGATGGCGGCGACGACGAAAGTGCTGAAGAGGAGGATGCCCCGGCATGGGAAGATGCTGATGATGCCAAAGTCGCGTTAATMGATGGCAACTCTCGCTTGAAGAAGCTACGTCGCTCACGACAGGAAACCGAGGCCTTGAGTAGTCATGAATTGGAACAACGATTAAGGCAGCGATACGAATCTTCCTCTCAATCTACAGCTCGGACCGACTGGGCAACGAAAACGAAGAATCGCAAAACAAAAGACGGCGAAGACGGTGAAGATAATGACGAGGCAGCTCTTGCTCTTTTTTCGACTTCGAAGTCGCTGCTRGCGAGCTCTCGAAATCAACTCCCACCAAAYATATTAGACATTGTACGCTGTCCCGATGCCAACCTGGCGGATCCAAACAAGGCAGTGGTGCGTTGCATTGATTTTCACCCAGCGTCTGATCCAGAGCAACCCCTYATGTTGACCGCCGGGCTAGATAAAACGTTGAGATTTTTCCAAATCGGGGAAGAGAAGAGTGAAAAGATTCATGGAATTCACTGTGAGTTTAAAATGTGTTCACGTGTTGGTCGAGTCTGTTCTTTTGTAGCTAYATKGYAAAACCTCACTTTTTCGTTTCTGCTGCTGTGAATAACAAAAGTTCCCGAAATGCCWATCTATAGTGCTTCTTTCTTGGGAGATACTGGCAAGGTCGTGCTGAGTGGACGACGAAAATTTTTSTATTTCTACGACATGATTTCTGGAAATGTTGACCACGTCCCAAGCATTCTTGGACGGGACGAACGATCATGGGAACGCCACACTGCATCCCCAGATGGAAAACTGATTGCTTTTGTAGGAAACGACGGATAYGTAGTTTTGGTGGACTCCCATTCGAAACATTTCGTTGGAAGTCTGAAACTCAACGGGAGCGTTCGCACAATTACGTTCACACCCGACAGCAGCGAGCTTCTTGCTAGTGGAAGCGACGGGGATATCTACAGGTACGTGGACGAATCTGTTTATCTCATTGCTTGCTTGCCTAGATGTTGCAAGGATTTTTGTCTAGAAGCAATACTCACATTGAAATTCTATCCCTTTCTTTCTTCTTGCCTACTTTTACTTCAGATGGGACGTGAAGAGCCGCCGTTGCATTGAGCGCTTTTCCAACGGTGATGGAACAATAACATCGTCCTTGGCTGCTTCTAATACCAATCTAGCCGTTGGGGCAGAGAGTGGAGTGGTCAACCTTTATTCGGAGCATCGCGCCCAGCAATCGCGGGCATCCTTGATGGGAGGACTCCAAACAAAGACACCGCTCAAATCCATCATGAACCTCCMGACKTCTGCCGACGTTGTAAGCTTCAATTCGGATGGCCAAATCCTGGCCATGTCGAGTCAACGCGAACAACACGGCCTGAAACTCTTGCACGTTCCATCACGAACCGTGTTCTCAAACTGGCCCACGGCTCAGACCCCACTCGGCTACGTTTACAGCCTAAAATTTTCTCCTGGTTCCAAGTTTTTGGCAGTAGGGAATGACAAAGGAAAATGCCTGCTCTACAAGATTAAGCACTACCATAATTAATAACTAGAAGTTCTTGTAGTAGCAAATATTGATTCTTCGCTTGATAAAAAAACCAGTTCCGATGCTGCGTTTGGAGGTTCTGAACAGAGTTCGATTTTTCGTGCAAGGAGAACCATTGCTCTCAGTGATGAGTACTGTASTAAACAAGTTGTTGCCACCTATCACGTTACTTCGTTAAGAAACACATGTGYCATGACTAGGGGTACGACTACTTGAGGAAAACAAACACACCGTACTTGATCTCTYACTTCGAAACACCAATCAGCGTTGCACTTTTGTTAACACAGCACRCGGTTTCATCGACTTCTTGTGTCGCAACTTATCTATGTATATTCAACGTGCAKTCAAAGGYTGACTTCCACAAGTGTTTCTCATCCAAGATGATTTGACATGGTCCATACGAATCAAGTATGGTAGGGAAAGGGCACATTCCACGCAGCACTAACGCTCRACTTCAAACAGAGCTTTCRGGATGGGGATTTTATTTATTGTTTAGTAATGAAAAATAGTGGAACCAGTAGCTTACTCGTCATCATCATCTCCAAKGGATCGTGTGTAAATTCTTTGSGATCGGGAGATCAAGATGGGTCGGATTTTCCCATCTTCCTCGAGGTCTCGTAGAGCTCTGCGGGCAAGACCGGCATTGATCTTAAGCTTCTCTACGACTGAACTGACGGAAATGAACTTCATTTTGGGAACTTCGTCGTGGAATCGTTCGAATTGTTCCTTGCTGAAAAGAACCTTGTTATCAACTTGGTCTCGGGACTTTCCCTTCGACCACTTTTTCTTCTTTCCCTTACCACCGGCCATGGCGGCGGCCATCTTTTGTTCCTTCGACTTTTGCTGGACTTTAGGAGGCTACGCATCGCGGAATAAGTATTTAGATGAACGCATCAGATGGGAAGAACAAAACAGAGGTAAGACATATGCAGTATCGCGACACGAAACATGAGGTATGTTGCCGATTACCACTTCATCCGCCCACCCCATCGCCACCGCTGCACCAAYGCCTATTTCYGCCTACGTCTCCACACCAACTTTMTCGTGTTTCAATCCTTACCATGGTGACTAATTTCTCTTGATACTAATGTTAAACAAAATAAAAGGGAAAAGGGTACAACAGTACGAGTAGTAACAGAACCGGCAATGGCGAGACTCTGGTGGGGTTTGTATTAGGGCACCAGAGCTCAGGGCACCGGTTGTAGTGTATTTCATCGCCTCATTGCTGCTGCGCGATTATCGCGCGTCATGGTGCTCTGGAGGCGGAGAGTAAAGAGGTAAAAGGTAGAGATGTCTGACGTAGGACAGACCCAATCACTTATTCGGACGTACAGTACCGTATGGTACCTAGTACTCTAATACGTACCAAGTATGGTGTTCTGCCGCATTCAAAATCACGAATTTTGTTAGGTTTTCGTTTATTTTCGTACCTGTAGATACTCGTACAAACCGTACGGTACGCACTCGCCGCCCCCGTACATTTTTTTTTTCAGGCGGACTAGTCCAAAAATAAAATACTACCAAGATGTAAAATGTAGTACGTACCGTACGGAACTTTAGTACTTCTTCTAGTACAGATAGCAACTGAATTCTCTTCCTACTAGGAAGAGCATTGTAGTACCATAGTACTCCAACACGACACTACATGTTCTTAATGTTAGACTTCACACTCTGAGTGTCAGACTTAATGTTTTGAGTATTGGTATAAAACAAAAAATCACCATTTCCAAGAACAAGAACAAGGGTACTACTAGTACTACTACTAGTAGTAGTAGTACATTGTTGTTGTCACACAAACTGATACTAGTAGTACTACTAGTACTAGTATGGTGGCTAAAATGAAATTTGCGCATATTTTGTGCTGCTCATATGCAAACATGTGGCCCTTGTCCTTGGAACATGTTCTCAAACCACTCATTTCTCACGAGGAGGAGTTTGATGCCCGTTCTCATGGTCGTTTTCAATTTTTATTCAAAGTAGTTTTTTTCTTCGTCGTTTGATGACAAATTGTCTCAATTATTTGACAAGTATCTCCTGTGGTCACAAAACTCCTATWTTGACTGCCTTTATTCCTCTAGTCTGTTTCAAATCCTTCTTCTCCCCTATTACTACCAACTTTCTGCTGCTGCAAATTGACAACTTTTCTACTGCTAGTAGTGCCAATTTTTTCACAGGAGTTAGTAAGAAGCACGTCACAATTCAAAAAGAAAAAATCTCAATGCATGTATTTTTGTACTGCTTTTGTCACTCATTTTGGTATCTGTAACGTGTCATTATTTTTACTGTAGTATTTTAGTTTGGTATTCATAACATTCATATCTTTGACCTCAGTTCATTTATGATCTTGTTGTCCTCCCAATATTTTTTCTTATCAACTTTTTTCCATTTTGTGCAATTTTCATTTTATATTAGTAATTCTATCCTACGCTGCCCTTAGTGCTTGTTCAATCTCTGCTGAAGTGCTGTCTTCTGCTCTTTGCTTCTTTATTTCTACTACTAGTAGCTATAACTACTAACTTCACAAAAAACATACGTCCCTTGTAGCTCCAGCCCTCTTTGTTACCAATCCTGCTATTGATGAATTGTTTTCTGGTTTTCTTTCCACTCCCAGAATTATTCCACAATTTGTAGTTGTTGTACCGTTGACTAGGTATCTAAGCTTCAGAGTTGTCAGGAGGAAACAAAATGGTTTCAGGTGGACAGGTCTGGGGTCAGTGAGAAAAAATGTGTCTGATGGCTCTTGTTATTACTAAGACGTACTAGTACTATGCTCTTTGTATATTGCTGTGAAATGATCATAAGAGTATCTCCCTTCTTGTTTTGTGTCTCCTCTATGTATACAAAGACAAACTACTAGTAGTAACAAGCAAGTTCTGCCCTACTTGTTTCTGATCTTTGTTTTCTTGATGTTTAAAGACCAAAGAGAAACACAAATGAGAATATTGCTTGGAAAATAGAGAAAATCACTTTCTTCCCTTGATGGGGGCCCAATCAACAAGAAGAGGGGAATGAAGGAGTTTCTAGTCTTGTTAGTAGTACTAGTACTAATATGATAAAAAAAGAAATGCATTTCATTTCTGTAATCTTACTAGTAGCAGCAGTAGTAGTAGTGCACTTCACATTAAAAAAGAACTTGTTGTTGTTACCACCATTCTTTGTGTTGTCAATGCCTCAGAATCATGGAAGTCAAAAAGTTTGAAAATACTACTAGAATAGTGTTTTTATTGGCTAGAATAGTCAATGGAAATGGGAGTCTGAGGGGGAAAAACACTAAAAATCTGGTATGAAGTTCTTTAAACCTAGACTGTAGTTTACATAGTTCAAAATGAGAATGGCTGTTTTTTGCACTATAAACTGTTTCTCCATTCAAGAAATATAAGTGTCAATTGTTGCTGTTTCTTAAAAAATAACAGTTTTTTCCGTGAAAATTAAGTGGTTGCAAATGATAAGTTGCTGATATGATGGCATGGACCACTCTAGTACTAAGTACATGAAAAAATCTGTTTTGACTTCCATTTGCTGTGTACTGCAAAAGACGTAATCCATAGTTCAAGAAGGGCATTTAGACAGGTAGTACTAATACTACTACCAGTAAAGTTTGCACCTCTTGGGTTGGATTAAGCTCAATATTTGTGTGATTTGACTGCTTCTTTTTTCATCATGTTGATCTTGTTGAATACTTTTTGAATGTGATATGACTTATGCAACTATAATGTCATACCAGCAACAATAAGGGAATAAGCCTTCAAAAAAGATTATTTTTTGTATCAATATGAAAATACTGTAAGTTGCAGGGTTCTACCGGTCATTTTGATAGGCTGCTACTACTAGTACTACTACTAGCACATGATAGCCAGCCAACAAGAGTGACACATTTTTGAGGCTGTAATTCTCTTTAGTATGAAGAACTTTCTTGCATTGATCATTTTCATTTTAAAGAGGTGCTCGGTACCATTGTCAATCCAAACTCACCAGTGCAAACTTTGGAGTTCCTGTGTTAATAAAGTGTATTTTCATGTGTGACAAAAAAATATTTTTTTTCACATGCATGCTCATTTTTATCTACAGTACTGATTCTACGTGTTGAACACAGTCATATACACAGTCATTTGTGCAATCCAATGGCCAGAAACTCCAAAATCTGTTAAGTAAATACTGCACCATCACTTTGGAAAAATAAAATAGGGCAAACTGCACCATTATTTAGGGATGGAGGTAGTAGTAAAAAACTACCGTCCTCCATGATGTGCCGCGGTCTTGGAGCAATCTTGTACGGGAGGTTCCGAATGAAGGTGTTCGCGACTCGAAACTATTTCTTGAATAGTGCCCTCAGTAAAATTCTTCTTGAAGAAAATAATATTCGTGACACGATGAATAAAAATATAAAAATAAGCCACCGCACAATTTTTCTTAAAACTCAAGTAGGTCGTGAATATAC